>JANGZZ010000255.1:0-41497 GCA_026225955.1 Clarireedia paspali | reverse complement strand
TATTTATTTATTATTAAAAAGTTAATTTATTGATAAAAAAAAAGAAAAAAAAAGAGGAACCACTATCCTTTAACTAAAAAACAGTCAGACTATTTATTATTTAAACAAATTGTTTCACTTAAGTTAAACAAAGAAGATAATACTTTAGAAGGTACTCAAAAAATAGTTAATCTTATAGCTTATTTTAACAAAGGTTTACACACTAAATTGAAAGAAGCATTTTCTATTATTATTTCAGCTACATTAAAGGTGGAAAGGTTTATTGCTAATAATAACTTACATTCATAATGAGTAGCTGGGTTTTCTCCCCTCTGCGAAGCGACTCCTCATACCTCCCCTCTGCGAAGCGACTCCTCAATTAATTGAGGAGTCGCTTCGCAGAGGGGAGACTAGTTGCTTCGCAGAGGGGAGTGCTTCGCAGGGAGGAGAATATAATTTCTTTATTGCTGTACAAAAATCTAAAACTAAGAGTGGTATATATACTTCATTACGCTTTTCAATTGCTCAACATTCAATAGATCTTTTGTTATTAGAAAGCTTTATGAATTTATACCCTTAAGGGAGGGGTGATTCTGTAATGAAATATAAAAACCATTCAGTATGTGAGTATATTATTACAAAAATAGACCAAATAGCTAAATATATTATACCTTTTTTTTTATACACCCTATGTTAGGATCAAAGCACTTAAACTTTTTATATTTTAAGAGTGCAGCATATATTATTAAAAGTAAAGAAGATTTGAATAAGAAAGGGCTAGGTTTAGAAAAAATCTTACAATTAAAAAGAAGAATTACCTCACTTTACTCGGATAAAGCTATGAATAATCACAGTGTTGTATACGGCACCTTTAAGAGAAATTTGATCAAAAAAGGTAGAGTAAACCTCTGCCTAGTCATGCTTTTCTTTTTTTTTCTTTTTTTTTATCAATAAATTAACTTTTTAATAATAAATAAATATTTATTAATAAAAAAAAAGAAAAAAAAGAAAAGATGGCAAAACCTTCAAATTGCGGGAAAGTCTTAAAAACAAATCTACTAAGTTAACACAGTAATGTAGTTAATGGAACAGGTAATAACTCGTTGTATGGTAAAAAGGATTTGTATGAAGAAATGAAATAGATCATCTGCAGCCAATCACCAAAAATGAAATAAATGAATGGTGTGCAGTTCATCGACTAAAAGGAGGTTGGTGAATAATTATAACCTACTTTGCTTATTCTCTTTTGCATTATTAAAAAAAAGAAAAAAAAGAAGCGAAGCATGCAAAAGCAGTAGAATAATTATTTGCTTAAGATATAGTCAGGCATAACTTAAAGGTTATGGGAATACCCTAGCCGACCTAAGGAAATAAACAATATTTCTAAGGTAAAGGGGGAAAACGAAGAGGAAGTGTAAGTATAGAATATAAATAATGTATTTAGCTATAATAACTTTACCATTATTAGGATCAATAGTTTCCGGGTTTTTTGGTAGAAAAGTCGGTGTTAGCGGAGCACAATTAATTACATGTACAAGTGTAATTGTAACAACCTTATTAGCAATAGTTGCCTTTTTTGAAGTAGGTTTAAATAACATACCCGTCTCAGTAAACCTTTTTAGATGAATAGATAGTGAATCGCTTAATGTTTTATGAGGTTTCCGTTTTGACAGTTTAACAGTGTGTTGTATTAGTATATCTTTTATTTTATATATAGATGCTGTGTTGGTAAGAATCCAACTGTATAAGGTGATTTTTGGCAATAAATTTTGTTCAGGTGGCGGTTTTATTTGCAATAATTCAGGTATGGACCATCTAAATACTAAAGACGGAAATAGATATTTATCACTTGCAGGGTCTATCTTTGATAGGGGCAACCAACATATTTATTGTAAGTTAGACAAGCAAAAAAGGTACTATAGTAATACTACCTTTGCTTCTGTGTCCAAAAGAAGGTGTACTACACCTTCTCTTTCTTTGCGTAGTCTAGAAAAAGGTTCTCTTTGCTCCAGCTTTGTAGGATTTGAAGAAAACTTTTTTCAATGGTTCGTAGGATTCTCAGATGCCGAGTCTAGTTTTTCAATTAATCCTATATTAAAAAAGGATAAAGTAACAATATCTCGTTTTTCTTTTATGTTTAAAATAGCACTCCATAAGGATGATATAGGTGTCTTAAATTATATTCATAGTAAGTTAGCCAAGGGTAATGTTCGAATATATAAAAATGAATGTATATTTAATGTTACAGACAAGGAGGGAATAAAATTATTAATTTCTATCTTTGATAAGTACAACCTTAATACGACTAAGCACCTGGATTATTTAGACTTTAAGAAAGCTTTTTACCTATATACAGGTAGAGATGAAAATTTGAATGCTGAATTAGTTTATGATGCAGTATTAGTATTAAAAAACAATATGAATACTAATCGTGTTAACTTTGATCGTCTAGATAATTCTAAGATTGTAATTACTAAATACTGACTCTTAGGATTCCTAGAAGGAGATGGATCCTTTTTTGTAAGAAGAGATAATTTAATGCCCGTTTTTTGTATAGAAATAACCGGAGTACAACTTGACGTTTTAGTTAAAATCAAGGAATTTTTAGAAAGGTCTCTGGGCTTTGATAGATATAGTTTATATAAAATAAAAAACTCTTCTTTCATAATGGTAACAACAGTAAAAGCTAGAAATAATAATAATAAAAGTAGCGTAGCTCTTACGGTTAAGAATGTTAGAGTTTTAAATAACTATTTGGTACCTTTTTTAGATAATATGACATTTTTAACTAAAAAAGGTCAAGATTTCAATGATTTTAAAATTATTTGTGGAGTTGTTTATAAGGGGGCATTTAGAAAAGATGATATAAAAAATTTAATCTTAAAGTTATCTTATACAATGAATAATTATCGTTTATCAACTAATATAGCACCTCCATTAGGTCTATCTTTAAGTAAGGACGAGAAAGATAAGCTAATTTTTGCTACACCGGCTATCGAATATCTTCCCGATGGAAGGGCTAGAGATATTATAACACGAAAAGTATTACATCAACAAACCAGTTGTGTATATGAGATATGTGAATTGGATGGTGAAGTATTAATGGCAAATACTTTATCAGAGGCTGCCTCCCTTATAGGAGTATATCCTGATACTTTAAGTAAATATTTAGATATAGATATCCAAGACTCACTAGAAAATTGAGTTACACTCAATAATCATAAGATTAGAAGAGTACCTGTCTTTAACCCGTTTGCATAGTAATGTATAATTTTATTAGGCTAAGTAAAACCTTTTTATATTCGTTGTCTCTTGCTACTATTAAATAGATAGCCGTGTTTTAATCGTCTTTGTACAATTGTGTATAAAGTTAGGTATAAGGCTGTGTAAATAGTTTTAGATATAAGAGTTTAAGATAGGAGTTGCCAACTCTGTAGGCAAAGGTAGGGTTACTTGGCAATTTCCTTCTTTTTTTTTCTTTTTTTTTATTAATAAATATTTATTTATTATTAAAAAGTTAATTTATTGATAAAAAAAAAAGAAAAAAAAGAAAGGAAGCTAATAAATATATAAATTACTATTACTAAAACCGTTCCACTACCTTCTTTATTATGATTGAGAGATAGCAATCTCTTGTGTTGTATGGGTGGGTAGGGTGTCCGTATGAGCTAAGGTTTATATGGATCATAGTTGTGACTAAGGTCGAATTAGAGCAAATATTCAGTAAATCTAGAGGAATTAGGTAAGATTATTTTTCCTATAATTCTATACTTATATAATTAGGTGAAAACGGTTAATGATATCCTGATCAAAGACCGTCGGCAGATATAAATGTCGCTACAGACTAGTCCACCTACGTTGAGCTAAATGCTCGCGAATGTATAGTCGGCCCTAATACGAGTGCGATATCGTAAGGAGGAAAGATTATCTCAATAATACTACGCACAGTAGATAGCCTATTAATACTAGGTCATAAACTCCTAATTGTTATTTCAATTTATATATACATGTCTATTTATTTTTATGGAAAGATGACTACCTGTTTCAATTCATAGATATGTAGAGGTATATTTGAAGATAAAATTATGTTAATTAGGGTTGGTCAATGCTTTTACCTGTTTTAATAGTTAGTTCATTAGTGCACATATATAGTGTTTCATATATGAGTCACGATCCTCGAGGTCGCTTCTTTTTTTGATTTTTTTTTTATTAATAAATATTTATTTATTATTAAAAAGTTAATTTATTGATAAAAAAAATCAAAAAAAGAAGGGGAAAACGCGTCTATGGGGATAAATTGTCAAATTCCGGGGATATCCTAAAGCTTAAGGTACTAAGCTGTAGTTGAAAAACTATTAGTGGCTGAAGTAATTACTCAGGTATGGTAACAAGCCTTAATATGAAGGAAACTGAAATGGATTATCGCGGATCTAAGTCAACCATCTTTTTAGTGTCAATCGTCTTTTTAATATTAGTTAGTTTGCTAGTTTTTGCACTTTCTTATTTGATCTCCTTCATTCTTACCTTGCTTATACTGCAGTTCTCCTATGCTTCGCAAGAAGAAGAGGTGTTACTTTTCTCTAACTCAAGTTTATTAGTTGTATTTCCCTTCTTTTTTTTCTTTTTTTTTTATTAATAAATATTTATTTATTATTAAAAAGTTAATTTATTGATAAAAAAAAATAAAAAAAAGAGAGCCTCCGGTTTTACTGCCTAATCCGAAGGATAAAGGTAAAATTTTCTCTTATACTTCGGCTTTATTAGTTGATGTTAGAAAAGCGGCTTTACTTCTACCTTTTTTTTTCTTTTTTTTTTATTTTAATATTTATTTATTTTTTATATTTATTTTATATTTAAATAAAAAAAAAGAAAAAAAATAGGCAAGGGAGTACTTATAATCCAAAGGATAGAGAAGCTCCTTATAAATCAGGGGCACCAGGCTGTCGTAAACGGTGGGTTTCGGGTTTATTCTACTAATTATTCATCTGTTGCTCCAAAGGTAGGCCCAACTTTAGGAGGCAGCCAGTAAAATATATATAAATGCTGATCTAGATAAGGTCCTAATACTTCAAGATAACAAAAGTAAATGTGGTGTATATCACCTGCATCCCTGCAAGGCAGGGGGAGAGGCAGCTAATACAACAAATGGAAATAGTTATATTGGTAGTAGTATTAACCTAGAGAGAAGATTGAAAGGTTATTTTTCCATTTATTTCTTAGAATCATAAATTAAAAAGGGGAGAAGTATGATTAATAGTGCTTTGCTGAAGTATGGTTATTCTAACTTTACTACCCTCCCCCCCCCCTCCCCCCCTCGCTTCGCAGGGGGGGGGAGGAAATCCTGGAGTATTGTGATTCATCTGAAGCAGAGGGGAGATAAGGGAAAGGGAGCAATATTATATGGATTTCTTAAAACCAAAATATAATATTTTATCTACAGCTGGTTCATGATTAGGTTCCAAACATTATGAAGAGGAAAAAGCCAAAATGTCTGCTGTTAAATTAGGTAACAAAAATGCAACGGGAGGTAAAGGCCGTATACGAGCAGTGCTTCGCAGGGGTAGGAAGTCCAAGTGTAGCGGTAGAAGTTTTTGATCAGGAAACAGGAATGAAAACAATATATCCTTCAATGAGTGGAGTTGGCAAAGCCTTAGGTGTACCTTCAGGAAGTATTAGAATGTATTTTTCTAGTAATACCCAGAAGCCATATAAAGGAAGATATTTATTACAAAAATTAGCTGGTAACTCTAGAGGTTTTCACACGATGGTTGTAAAAGAGCAAAGAGTAGACGGCAGTTGATCGATTAAACCACGTTTAATTGATTTAAGGTGTATTCTAGGGGGGTTTCTTTTTTTTTTTCTTTTTTTTTATTTTAATATTTATTTATTTTTTATATTTATTTTATATTTAAATAAAAAAAAAGAAAAAAAAAATAGGAACAGAGGTATAAAACTCGGTTTCAACATGCAACAAGGTTGAAACTCCTCTGTCAAAATCCCATCTAAACAATTCGATTTAAAAAAATTTTCTACCTATAATTCTACTATTATAAATCCTGGAGTCTGATCTGGTTTAATCGATGGTGAGGGTTCATTTACTATAATAGTAGATAGATATAAGACGCGTAATTTAGGTTGACGTGTTGAATTAAAATTTCAATTAGGTCTACACACAAAAGATCTTAACTTATTATATCTATTACAAGAATACTTGGGTGGTATTGGTTCTATTCATTTAGCTCTTCTTTTTTTTGAAAAAAAAGAAGGGGAACTTTTATGTGCGTATGCCATCAACCAATAGTAAATTAGGTTATAGAGTACAATTGAGATTTAGAATATCTCAACATAGTAGAGACCTTAGGTTAATGGAGAAAATAGTTGAATATTTTGGGTCAGGAAAGATATACAAATATGGAGGTAAGTCTGCAGTTAGTTTAACCATATTGGACGCGCTTCGCACAGATATTACCAATATAATAGTACCATTTTTCAAGAAAAACCTATAATTGGTGTAAAACTCTATGATTATCTTGATTGATCTAAAATTCATAGTTTAATGATTAATCGTTCTCATCTTACTGTTGAGGGTATAAATTCAATTAGAAAGATAAAGTTAGGTATGAATACAGGTAGAAATTTTTTAGATAACTAACCATTGTTAGTAATTAAATATTAAATCAATTGCAAGATAAATTTGGCTTAAAAGCATAATCAACGATTCTTCAGTTATTTAAGTTTATTCACCTTTATGATGATTATACTTGTGACAGCTAATAATTTTTTATTGATGTTTGTTGGTCTTCTCGGCCGTCTACATAGTTAAAATTATGTTTATTATTATGTCACCAATTGCTGTAAAATCTCTAGACTTAAAGAGACAATCAGCAGGAAACCTTATTAAATAAGTATTATTAATAAGGGTTCTTCAGAGACTAGACGTGGCACGCCCTTTACGCTAAAAGCCTTACATAAAAAGGAGATAAATTTGGAAGAAGGGTGAAGATATAGTCCATTAGTAGATGAAAGTTTACTTAATATGTGAGGCTTATGGATTTTTTATATTATTAGTACTTCGTTTTTTATTACTTGTTCTTGTATATTTAGCCGCTCCTTCACAAAATCATCCACGTCAGAGATTAAAGAAGGTAAGACCTTAAGTAAAAAGAATTACGTGTTATCTCAGGAACAAAAGGAATCTTTAATAGGTATATTGTTAGCAGACGGGATTCTAGTAAAAGCAAAACCTGAACATAACACAAGACTTAGAATAGATCACACATACCCTAGTCAAGAGGTATATGTTATAAGTATATACACTTTATTCAAGTCTATGATAAATATGGAACCGACTATACTTGAAAGAAAAGCTGACATAAGAACAGGAAAAATATATAAGTCTATATATTTTTGAACCTTAAGTTTTCCTTGTTTCAACCCATACTACGGGTTTTTTTATAACGGTAAAACCAAAATTGTTCCTCTCAATATAGAGGAACTATTGACGGCTAGAGGTTTAGCGCATTGAATTATGGGAGATGGCTTTTATATGGCATCTAGTGGTGTTATTATATTATGTACAGAAAGCTTTACTAAAGAGGAAATAAATCTTTTAATAGCTGCTTTAAATAATAAATTTGGTATAAAAGCTACTCTTAATAAACGTGTTTTATCTACAGGTCTCAATGGTTGAAGGATTAGAATAAGTAAAAAAAGTATGAAAAAAGTTACTACAATAGTGGACCCTTATATTATACCTGAATTCAGATATAAGTTAGGTGAAAATAATATAAATAGTTTATAAACAAATTAAACAAATCTATATAGCTCAAGCCTGTGAGAAGGTGTTGGAATTTGTTCTTATCTTTTAGTAAGTTTCTGGTTTACTAGAATAGCAGCAAACCAAAGTTCAATATCCGCTTTATTAACTAATAGAGTGGGTGATTGTTTTTTAACTGTGGGTATGTTTGCTATACTGTGATCTTTTGGTAGTAATCTTAGAATGTTTAAAGACCGTAGTAGAATGAGGAGATTTCATCCGAATATTTGTAGTTTACCTTACAAACAAATGAGAAGTTATTATTCTAAGTCAAGCGGTCGTGCTTTGCACGACATGGCTTCATACTTAGCAGGGTTAATTGAGGGTGATGGCCATATCGCTGTACATGATAAAAATTCTAAATCGAAAGTGTATCGTCCTAAAATTATTATTGTTTTCAACATTCATGATAAACCTCTAGCAGAGAAACTATCTGCTCTTTTAAAAGTTGGTAAGGTAATTAATAAATCTGGTGGTCATGTTATACTACAAATATTAGCTAAAGACGAAGTATTAAAGATCTTTAATCTAATTAATGGTCGTATGCGTACTCCTAAGATAGAAGCCTTACATAGAGCTATCTCCTGAGTAAATGAAAAGGACAATAGTTTTATACCAATGTTAGGTTTAGATACCTCGCCTCTGGATAGTAATAGTTGATTGGCAGGTTTTACTGATGCGGATGGTAATTTCTCTATTACCGTTTATGACCGTAAAAAGGATAGGAAAGTTATAAGAACTAACGTTCAAACTTTCTTCCGTATAGAGGTCAAACAAAACTACTCTAGAGATGTTTCCGCAGATCAAGGAGGGTCAAGTTATTTTAGTATTATGACTAAAATCGCGGAGTTCTTTACTGTTAATCTTTATACTAGAACTAGAACTAGAGAGGACAAGGTCTATTATGCTTTTATGGCTATAGCCCATAACTCAACAAGTCACGACATAGTTCGTAAGTACTTTGATCGTTTCCCTTTATATTCCTATAAACACTTAGCCTATAAGGATTGAGTTCGGGTTCAAGATCTACATAGAGGAGTTTCTTTAAGTAAAGAGGGTCTGAGTGACATAAAAGCAATAAAAAATCAATTCAATAATAAGCGTAAACTGTATGATTTCTCTCATTTAAAGTCTTTAACATTTTAATGTTGCCGTGGGTAGTAGTAATATTACCCTTATTATATAACTGTTTGCGGGAAACTCCTAAAGTCTTATTACAGGACATTGTGGAAACTCAATACTTTTCTTGGATAGCATGATTATCACTTGCTGCCCGCAGCTAAATAATGCAGGAATAAGAAATAAGTAGAATGTACACAGGCCATAAACATTAATGGAATAGATCTTATCTAAGCCAAATTAGATGAGTGAAAATGGACAATCCGCAGGAAATGAAGCTTAGCTTTAGACAACCTGCTCTGCTTCGCAGAAGACGAAGGTTGTCAACCTCCTCTTTTTTTTTCTTCTTTTTTTATTTAAATATAAAATAAATATAAAAAATAAATAAATATTAAAATAAAAAAAGAAGAAAAAAAAAGCAAGCGAGGAGGTAGACTAAGAATAAGATCCTCAGAGGCCACACGTTATACCCCTGTATCTCATAAGAGACTACTGGGTGAAGATATGGTCCAAGTATAGTTAAAAGACTATAGTAAATTGAATATAGATTACAGTACTGTTTTTTCATTAGCTCCATTTGTTAGTGAAAATATTGTTACAATCATAGGTATTTGTTTGTTAATTGGTGCTATGGCTAAAAGTTCTCAAGTTGGTCTAGTGAAGGCCCTAGATAAATTATGATATGATTCAGATTTATCCTGTAGTTCGATATATGCTGGGAACGTTTCAAATACTCTAAAGTCCGTAGGTCCAGGTATTACATCTGATCCGGAAAAATCTTTGAGTCAAGTAACCAATCAGCAGGTAACAAATAAAAAACTATTCAATAAAGACTTTATTGAATGATTTATAGGCTTCGCTGAAGGAGATGGTTGTTTTTATGTTACAAGAGGTAAATCTATTTTCTCTGTTCATCTGCATATAGTCGATCTTCCTTTGTTAGTGGAAATTAAGACTCAGTTAAATATGGGCTCTATACACATTGGTAAAAGATCTTGTTTGTTTACCATAAAAGCCAATGAAGAGATAAAAACCTTAATATGCTTGTTCAATGGAAAAATTTATCTCTCTAAACGTAAAAAACAATTCATACAATGAGCTAAAAATTTTGATAATAAATATAAAATAGGATTTAGCCCCAAAGCTGATACATTTGTACCTTGTTTACAAGACAATTGGTTAGCTGGATTTATAGACGCTGAAGGTTCGTTTATTGTTACTGTTACCAAACGAAAAATCCGTGAAGGGCTGGTAATTGGTCAGCGAATAGTGTTAGGGCAGAAAGATGCAGAATTAGAGTTTAAATATTTGTCCAATTTGATAGATGGTTACACTGAAAAATTGAAAGGACATGATCGTTTAGTGATAAATTATTCTAATTCAGAGACAATTTTGCACTACTTAAATCACCATAAGCTATACTCCGTTAAAGCTAAATCACATATTAAATGGCTAGAAATATATAATATCAGAAAAAATAAAAAATTATTGGACGAAGTTGATTTTGTTTCAATTAAGAAAAAAGCTAGTTTAATTAATAGTTTGCGAAAAATAACTTTAGCTGAAGATACGCTTTCCGCTAAATAACTTTCGTTGTTTGTAAAACCCTCAGAGACTACACTCGAACTGTATAGTATTAATATACCGTATAAAAATATAGTCCACGCGAAAATATTTTTTCGTTTTTGCTTCACGTTTGGTTACCAATGGCGATACCCCTCCTTCTTTAGGGGAGGAAAAAGTCGTAAACGGCCATATAACAGTAGCAATATAGCTATGGTAAGGTTAGGTCGTAGAACCATATTAGTAATATAGCAAGGATTAAACCAAATATATTATGTAAATATGGAGAATCCAAATATTTTTGGACTTAAAAGCTACTGAGGTGAAAACGGTCAAGACGTTCCGTAGTCAAGACCGTCGATATTTTAATTTATCGCTACAGACTGGGTCACCACGGGGTGTCTGAAATGATGCTTAATGTACAGTCGAAAGCTTTATTTATTTGACAGGTGTAATTGGAGGAAAGTTTCCATAGACAGGCTTAGACCTTATACACCGTAAGCTTTGGGAAGGTTGATTAAAAATTAAACTCATATTTAAAAATCACATTTTAGGCGTTTCAGCCATTAAAAGTTCTACTAATAATTTTGGTTTACCTTACGGAGTAAAGCGTTACTATGTTGGCTACAGTAGTACGATAAAAAGAAGTCTCCATACAACCACAGGAAAATCTATTAAACCTCTTATTTGGGTTTACGATACAAAAGATTTGTCTCTAGTAGTAGGAGCTCCTTTTAAAACTAAATCGGAATATAATCTTTTAAAGGTTGCTGGTTCAAATTTAGGTTATATTCACACTGAAAATACTATAGCTAAAATGCGTGATAGTAGACTTAATTATACCGAAGAACAAAAAGCTATAATTAGAAATAATTTGAAAATTCATAATGCTAGTCCGGCTCAAATAGAGAAAAGCAGACAACGTTTAATAGATTATAATAAGTCTAAGGGAGTACAAGTTGAAATTATAGATACAACAACTAATGAGGTTTCGTCTTATTCTTCTTTTAGGGAAGCTGCTGGTGCTATAGGTTGTGTGCATCGTACTCTTCTTTTAGCTGAAAAAAGACAAAAGGAAGGAAGTTCTAAACTTCTAAAAAACAGATATTTAGTAAAAACCTTCGGAAGAGAATTCTGTTCTTGTACTAGATCCTTAACACAAGCTGTTAGTAACGATAATCAAGTAAAAGAATTGTTTTACAAGGAAGAGACGCTATCTTCTTCCTCTCCTCCTTGTGAAGTAATGCCTCCCTATGCTTCACCAGCTTCACCTAGCAAAGCAGACGTGTTATCGAAGGATATCACACCACAAACTATTGCTTCGTTAATCATGGGAGATGGATACTTTGCTGATGGTAGTGTAAAAATATGTACAGATAACTTTACTGAACAAGAAGTACTATATTTAATACAGGTTTTAGCCAGTAAATTTGCAATAAAAGCTACTGCAAACAAACGTACTAATTCGGGTGGCAAAGTTTTGTGAAGAATTAGAATTAGTAAATCCAGCATGGAAAATTTAAAATTATTAGTAGGTCCTTACATGATGACTGAAATGCTATATAAGTTGGGTATAAAAAAGTAATGTGAGGCGAATTTAGGGCTTTCCTTAAACTTCACTATGTTCGGGAACATCCTAAAATTCTAGGTCCACTCAAGAGATATTTCTTGCTCGGAAAAATCCTAGAAGGGGGACAACCCGCAGGAAACTTAATCAAATGCTCTTATTCAGAAACAAAAGGTTGAGGTTCCTCAGAGACTACACGTGAAGCATTTATATTAAAAGATAATTTATTTAAATTTTGATTTATAGGATTTGTCGAAGGAAAAGGGTCTTTCACAATAAATAAAGATAGCTGTTTAGTGTTTAAATTAACACAATCTAGTCAAGATGCTAAAGTTTTGTTTAATATAAAAAAAAGTCTAACCTTTGGTCTTGTAAGAGTTCAAGATAAAAAGAATAATACGCATTGCTATAAAGTAGAAGATAAACTAGGATTATTTAAAATAATATCTATCTTAAATGGTAATTTATTTTTAGATAGCCAAAAAGAACAATTTAAGTTGTGACTGACTGCCTATAATTACAAATATCAGGAAAATATTATTTATCTAGATAATAATAACAAACCTGGTTTATCTAACTCTTGGTTATCAGGGTTTACTGATGCGTCAGGTTGTTTTACTTGTTCAATACTCGATAAACCAACAAAGGGTACCTCAGTTAAATTAAGTTATATTTTAACACAAAAAGGTAATTACGATCAAATACAGCATTTAGCTAACATCTTAAAAGGTAAAACTCATTTGATGGATAACCAGAATGGTTATAATATGACTGTAAATACTACTAAATTAGCTTTAACGATTAAATATTTTGACCTTTATCCTTTGAAAACTAAAAAACGTATAGCTTATCTTAATTGAAAGAAAATATACAAGTTAATTGTTGTGCGGAGCAATAAAAAACATTTAACTTCTGATAGTTTAAGTCTTATAGAAAGATACAATAAAAATTTAAATAGGTTAGCTAAAATACATTAATACGTTAATATAAATGAAGATATAGTCCGAACAGTTACTAAAGTAACTGAGTGTTTTTAATTCATATATATTAAGAACCAACAAATTTGCCTACGCCGGTGAGTGCTTTAATACATGCTGCCACAATGGTTACGGCAGGTGTGTACCTTTTAATGCGTTCATCTCCTTTAATAGAATACAGCTCAACTGTATTAATTTTATCTTTATGATTAGGTGGTATAACTACAGTATTTAGTAGTCTTATTGGTTTATTCCAGCAAGATATTAAAAAAGTTATTGCCTATTCCACTATGAGTCAATTGGCTCGAGAGTATACTTCTCATTCAAGTATATTCAGGCATCAAACTATATACGTAGAGGCTATTAATATAATAATTATTATAGCTGATTCGCAGATAACCAAAGCTCGTGATTATTTTGATAATAATCACTATAATTTTAAGTTTTTTAATTCATCTACCATTATAAGGTTATTCCAGCAATTTATGTCTGTGTTAATAAGATGAAAATTTGAGATTATTATCTTAATAAATTATTTAATACATTATGTCTTTTGTAATTATACATCTGAGGGTTTAATATGTGATGCAAAATCAAGTATTTCAACTCCATATACCCTAAAGGGTCTAGGATTTTGTACCTTAGTTGATCCTATGGACGTAGCTTCGCCTTCTAATCCCCGGGGGGATAGGCAAAAGATATTTGAACCTAATCAAATAAATCCATATTTCATAACAGGATTTACTGATGCTGAGGGTTGTTTCCTTATTAATGTAAGACCTAACTCCAAAATGAAAATAGGTTATTCTGTAGAGTTAGTTTTTAAGATAGCTTTACATGTAAAGGATAAAGTATTAGTTGAAAATATACGTAATTATTTTAATGTAGGTACAGTTACTTATAGAGGATCAGATTGTATTCAATATTGAGTTGGTTATTTAAAAGATCTACAAGTTATTGTTCATCACTTTGATAATTATCCTTTGATTTCGCAGAAATGGTCAGACTATCAGTTATTTAAACAAGTGGTGGATTTAATGAAAGGTAGAGAGCATTTAACTCAAGAAGGTTTACAAAAAATAGTATCAAGAAAAGCTGTATTAAATAATAGTTTACCAAAGGAGTTAAAAATAGCTTTTCCTGATACTGTCCCAGTTATAAGACCTCAGCTAAGTAATCAAATAATACCAGATCCACATTGAATATCGGGGTTCGTAGACGGTGAAGGTTGTTTTTTTATAGCCCTTAACTCTTCATCTAATAAGGTAGGTGGAACAGTACAATTAAAATTTTTAGTTGCACAACATTCTAGGGATACTTTATTATTAAAAAGTTTTGTGAATTATTTTAATTGTGGAAACTATTATTTTAAACATTCAGGAGAGGCGGTAGAATTTGTTGTTTCAAAATTTAAAGATATACATGAAAAAATTCTACCATTCTTTGAAAAGTATCCTCTTATAGGATCTAAATCTATAGATTTTACTGATTTTTATAAAGCAGCGCAACTAATTAAAAGTAAAGTTCATTTGGAATTGGAAGGGTTAGAGAAAATTAAACAAATCAAACGAACTATGAACAAGAGTAGAGAGGTAAAAATAGGATCTTCAACTACTATTATGTCAAAAGTAAATAAAAGATCTTATTCTACTGTCCGTGATTTTAATAACCAGATGGATAACCCCAAAATTTTTCAAGAGTGATTAGGGGGATATATTGATGCAAATGGTCAATTTATTTTAACCAAAAAAGGTTCTCCTAGTTTAAAATTAGTTGCTACGATAAAAGACAAATCTGCATTGTATAAAATAAAACATAAATATGGGGGATCTATAAAGTCTATCTCGGGATCTAAAGCGTTAAAATATAAATTACAAAATAAAAAAGCTTTAATTAGTTTAGTCGAAGATGTTAATGGGTCTATTAGAAATCCCACAAGAATGCTCCAATTGAATAAAATATGTGTAAAATATAATATTAAACTTAAAGAACCTTTATCTTTAACTTTTAGTAATGGTTGATTTAGTGGTTTTCTAGACGGAGATGGATCTATTCATATAGATGAAAATTCAGGTCAATTAATTATTAGTGTTACTCAAAAGAATAAATATTTACTAAATCCGTTACAAATTTTGTATGGTGGAAGAATCACCATACTTAGTAGCAAAGAAGCGTTTCAATATACTATTTTTAGAAAAAAAGAAATATTAAATTTAGTAAATAATTATTTTCAAATTTATCCATTGAGATCTTGCAAAGCAGCTAGACTTAATTTAATTAATACCTATTATCTTTATTGTGACCATAGATTTTTGAATGTTAATCAACTCGAAAAATTCAATCAGTGGATAGAATTTAAAAATCAATGAGACAAATTATAAATAATACTTTAGGATGGCTACGCCCCCTGTCTTTTATCGTTTGATGTAATAAATAATTATTAATTAATGAGTTAGTAGGAATCTCAGAGGCCATACGTTTGATATTAGTCTTTTTTGAATTAAAATTTATTAATTCAAAAAAACTCTATGTCCGAAATAAACATGTCTTAGGTTGCCTGGTCAATAAAAACCATGTTTCACCATTACCTACTCTTTTATTAAATAATAAATGTTCTTTAGTATTTAGTAGAAATATGTCTACATCTGTAAATATAAACTGTTTAGATAATTATACTAATAGGGCTGCTTCGCATGACCCCTTCATTCTCCCCTCTGCGAAGCGACTCCTCAATTAATTGAGGAGTCGCTTCGCAGAGGGGAGGAAGGGGTAAGGAAAATATTGCCTTCAAAGAGTGATTAGCTGGGTTAATAGATGGAGATGGTTACTTCTTATTATCTAAAAATGGATATAATAGTTGTGAAATAACTATGGATGCTAGAGATAAGAAAGTTTTATATTTAATACAACACAGGTATGGAGGAACAGTTAAACAGATTTCAAATGCTCTTGCTTTTAAATATAAATTAAGAAATAGAGAAGGTTTAATTAAATTAATAAATGATGTAAATGGACTAATTAGAAATCCATCACGTTTATTACAAATGAATAAACTTTGTGTAAAATTTAAGGATAGATGAGAAAAATATAAAGATTAATAAAGAAATGGTCCAATTTACATTATATTTTATATTAATATATAATAGTAAATCTAGCAATTGGGGATGATGGTAATAGCAGTAGGTTTATCTTCATATAATGTAGCTTTATTCCACTTAGTTAATCATGCATTTTATAAAGCACTGTTATTCTTAGGTGCAGGTGCTGTAATTCACGCAGTAGCGGATAACCAAGATTTTAGAAAATACGGTGGTTTAAGACCATATTTGCCTTTAACATATTCTGTTATGTTAATAGCAAGTCTTAGTTTAGTTGCTTTCCCTTTTATGACGGGGTTCTATAGTAAAGATTTTATTTTAGAATCTGCATATGGACAGTTTTATTTTAGTGGTACAGTTGTTTACTTTATAGCTACTATCGGTGCTATGTTTACTACACTGTACAGTGTTAAAGTTTTATATCTTACTTTTTTAACTAGTCCTAATGGGCCTCTGGTGAATTACAATAATGCTCACGAGGGTGACTTGTATTTAAGCGTCCCTTTAATTATATTAGCTGTCTTCTCTATTTTTTTCGGTTATATCACTAAAGATATTTTCATTGGTTTAGGATCAGGGTTTTTCAGTGATAATAGTATATTTATTCACCCTACGCATGAAATAATGTTAGACACAGAATTTGCTGTACCTACCTTATTTAAACTATTGCCCTTATTTTTTACGCTTTCTCTTACTATATTAGCTATTATTCTTTCGGAGTTTTTACCTAAATCATTAATAGACTTTAAGTTTTCTAGATTAGGTTATAGTATATTTGGTTTCTTTAATCAACGTTTCTTTATTGAAATGTTCTACAATAGATATGTTACTAACTTAATCTTAAATTTAGGGGGTATCAGTACTAAGATAATCGATAAGGGTTCTGTAGAGATGCTTGGGCCATATGGGCTAGAAAAAGGTCTAGTGACTTTAAGTAGTCGTATAAATAACTTAAGCACAGGGTTAGTTACAACCTATGCTTTATATGTGCTTATAGCTTTAATTTTCTTTATTCTTTTACCTCATGTGGTTACTTTTGATTACAGTTTAGTTATACTAATCCTTTGTGGTCTTTTAAGTCTATCTTATAATTATTTGAGGTAATAGGTCGGTCTTTTTTTTTTCAAGCGAGTTTAAAAAAAAGAAAAAAAAAAAAAAACAATTGTAAATTTTTGTTTATTATTATTTTTATTTTTATTTTTATTTTTTTTTCTTTTTTTTTTAGGCCTGCTTTGCAGGGGACAACCGCTGCGTGGTAGTTTATAGAAAAATATAATAATTTAAACACTTTAGCCTAGTATATATACTTACTTTAAGTAAGTATACAAGGAATTAGCTCAATGGTAGAGCAACCGTTTTACACACGGTTGGTTAGGTGTTCGAGTCACCTATTTCTTATATCTTAAATTTAATAGGTTAATTTAAGAGGAAGGTAAAGTCAGGAATAAATGGAACTTATCCTACCTCACAACCATATGCAAGAAATTTAGCTAATCGTATGCAAGCTGATGTTGAGCTGCATGGTAGCCCAACAGTAGGATTTTCAAGTAATTTTGGTGATCGGGAATCGAGATTTTTCTATGAATATAATTTCCCAAGTAGAGAACGTCATCAATACTGAAACTCTACACCCGTTAGAAAGAGTTTAAAGAAATGTAATTAGACAAAAAATAATCTTGATATAGTTTTGTCTGATTGTTGTTCCTTATCCACGCTTAGATAGGATTTTTTCTAAATCCCACCTCTCATTTCATACCCTCTGCCATTTTCATTAGCCTTCCTTTAGGATAACAGATGTTCCTAAAGCCTTTATTCTTGCTGGTTGCGCTGGTTGGTCTTACTTGGTCTCCTTGTTTTCTGGGTTTTCTTGCTTTTCTGGTGGACCTCTATTACGATGACACTTGCTCCTGTGATTGTGTAATAATATTGATATTATTAGTGAAATTGTACAACAATCTAAATAATTTCTCTCCGATTGATGCCTTGCCTTGCTTCTTTTTTTCTTTTTTTTAGATATATAATTATGAAAACAAATATATATTTAAAAGTGAAAAAAAGAAAAACGAGAGAGAGGGGTAACTTTTTCACTCTATTAATAAACCCACCTATGAGAAGTATTACCTTTTTTTTTCTTCTTTTTTTTTATTTTAATATTTATTTATTTTTTATATTTATTTTATATTTAAATAAAAAAAAAAAGAAAAAAATAGGCAGATAAATTTTTGTAAATTAGAAATTCTATTTTTTCAACCAACGTGATAAAGCGCCTAAGGTTTTTGGAACCACTAGCTACTTACCGAGGTCTTGTGGATTTCTCAGTGTTAATTTTCGTTGTCTGCTGCATTGAGTTTTGTCATTGTCCACTACCCGGCTAGTCGCTATCATAAATTAGTTCCGTTCCGCTCTTTTTTTTTCTTCTTTTTTTTTATTTTAATATTTATTTATTTTTTATATTTATTTTATATTTAAATAAAAAAAAAAAGAAAAAAAAAGAAAAATTTGATGGTTCTGGATTGTTTACCTGCCAGGCTGGAGTAGACACAAATTAAAATAGCTGAGCTCTGAGTATGTTGGAACGTCTTCTCTATCTCGTGAAAGATTGTGTAATCTTTTAATCTATTGTGTCATCCCGTAAATTTAGTCGTATCTTATTTGCAACACGGCTATGGTGATCGCCTACCACGGAAACAATATAGATAGAGGTTTGAGAAGAGCAGATAGAACCTGCAATCCTAACGCAAGAAGAGGTGATGTAGAGAAAAATGCTAGCCTTGACACCATACAGAAAGGTCGACAAGGAGTCGATATGGGATATTAGGAGGGTACTTATGTGAGTAAGACCGACGTACTGCCATGTACTAAGAAATGGGTCACCCTTATCAATTTTTTTTTTATATTGAGAATTACTATATGTGATAATGGCTCGTAGTGACGAACGGTAAGTGATACTTAGAGTGGGAATAACTAGAACACCATAGTACGCAAGTCATAAGTGTTGTATTGATGGATTATATTCTTCAAAGATAACATAGACACGCATGCGTTAACAAGCTTAATTAATAATAAATTTTTAAAAGCATGAAAAAAACAAACAATAAATATATAAATAGAGCTTATGGCTCTTGCATTATCCCGCTTCGCTGCCCCTCCCATTTTGGTTGCTTCGCTGCTTCTTTCTCCCCTCTACCACCTCATACCTCCCCTCTGCGAAGCGACTCCTCAATTAATTGAGGAGTCGCTTCGCAGAGGGGAGACTAGTTGAGGTGGAGTAGGGGAGAACAGAGGAAGAATTTCCTGCTAGTATGAGAGCTTTTTCTTTTTTTTTCTTTTTTTTTTTTTTATTTAAATATAAAATAAATATAAAAAATAAATAAATATTAAAATAAAAAAAAAAGAAAAAAAAAGGTAAAAACTAAAAAGCAAAGCAATAGGGTATGGTTGTCTTAAATAACTAGGTGGGGTTTTATTATTCTTTATATATTACTCTTACCTTTGGACATCAAATATGTAAGAGATGAAATAAACTATACGTTTACTATCTCTTTTTTTATTACTATATTACCTGCATCCCTGCAAGGCAGGGGGAGAGGCAGCTGCTTTTTATTCAGTACTTATTATCATAACCATCTAATCCTCAGATTTAAATTTATGTGGTTATAAGATTAGGAATAAGTTATAAGTACTAACTGACTTTTTTATTAGTAATAAGGTAGTAAGCTACCTGATTATAGTAGTAGTATAAAATTAACTTTTTTTGCATACTACTGCTACCGGGAATGTAAGCTTAAAAAGTAAAATTTAGTTTTTTGTGCTTTGGCTCCTTTTTTTCTTTTTTTTTTTAATCAATAAATTAACTTTTTAATAATAAATAAATATTTATTAATAAAAAAAAGAAAAAAAAAATACCAGTAAGAAATTTTACGATTAATATTGCATCCCTTTTTTTTTTTTATTATAGAAATATAGTTTAATTTAACAACTAGAGAACTTAATTATTAAATAAAAAAATAATTTTAACCCTTAACCCTAGAAAAAAACATTAATTAGATATATATACAAAAAAAATGAGAATTTTTAAAAGCCATCCCTTATTAAAATTGTTGAACTCTTACCTTGTCGACGCCCCACAGCCATCTAACCTAAGTTACTTATGGAATTTTGGTTCTTTATTAGGTGCTTGTTTAGTTATACAAATAATAACTGGTGTAACTTTGGCAATGCATTACAATCCTAGCGTATTAGAAGCCTTTAATTCCGTAGAGCATAAACTAAGCAGCTTAATTTGTCTTTTTTTGTGTGCACTCTTTCTATTATCGCCGCTAAGTTATCTTGTGTCAGTGTGATATTTAAAAACTAAGACTACTTTAAATAATACCGTAAGTTTAGATCCAGCCTTTGAAAATACAGTCTCTAGTACAGATATAAAAAATATAAATCTTCTTACAGATGAGCAATTCTACGAATGATTTAGAGGTTTAGTAGACGGTGAAGGTTCTTTTTCTATTGTTCCAAGCAAGAATAATTTTTATTTTAAACTTGCAATATATATGCATAATAAACCAATTTCTACCCTGTACTTTTGTGGAGTGCACACAACTCATAATAGATTACGCAAAAGTATTAGTGGATTAGAGAGAGGTAATATGCAAATTGTAATTAATAGTCTGACACATAGAACAAAATTTAAATGTCTTTCTCCTTTTAAAGGGGCTAGCTGTTTAAGAGACTTCACCTGCTCACCTTCAGCTACACTGGGCCAGAAAAATATTTTCCATCTACATGACAGAAAAAAAAAGTACAATAATGAACCAGCGGTTATACTACAAGCTAACAAAAGAAACTTTTCTACTTCTTTTAAACTTAACTCTTATAATTCTCCTATTCTAACATCTTTGCTTAATCCTTGATTTATTACAGGTTATGCTGACGCAGAGTCTAGCTTTATATTATTGATAAATAAAAACGGTAAATATGCGACGGGCTATAGTTTACAACCTAGCTTTTCAATATGTATTCACAAAAAGGATCGCGCATTATTGGAAAGTGTAGCTTCTTTCTTTGGAGTAGGTAATATAACCAAAACAGGTAAAGATGCTATTTTATATCGAGTAACATCTATTAAAGACTTAGTTCAAGTAATAATACCCCATTTTAATCAATATCCTTTGCTTAGCCAAAAGTATGCTGATTATGCTTGTTTTAAACAAGCAGTAGAATTAATGAGCGATAAAAAGCATTTAAGCGCTGAAGGGTTTAGAGAGATTTTAGGTATTAAAGCCTCATTAAATTTAGGTTTATCTTCTGCATTAAAAACAGCTTTCCCTAATATTAGTTCTATACCTAAGCCTTTAGTTCAGTTACCTGAAGAAATCAATCCTTACTGAGTAGCCGGATTTGCTAGCGGTGAGGCTTGTTTCAGTATTAATATTCGTAAATCTCTTTCAAATAAATTAGGTGAAAGAGTAAGTTTAATCTTTAGAATAACACAACATACTAGAGATGCTGAACTAATGAAACATTTGATTACTTTTTTCGATTGTGGGTCTTACTATAATGTACCAGGTCGAGACTTAGGTAACTTTACTGTAAGTGATTTTACACATATTTCGTCTAAGATTCTACCGTTCTTTGCAAAATATCCTATAGAGGGTGTTAAGCTAAAAGATTTTTCAGATTTCTCTGAAGTAGTCAATCTAATTGAGCGTAAAAATCATTTAACTGTAGAAGGACTAAAAAGAATACATGAATTAAAAGCAATAATGAATAGAAGTAGAGATAGTTAGTTAAGATTAATTTAGGAAGGACTTTTAAGGATGATGCCCCTATGTTACAAGCTGTAGCTCTTAGGTTGAAAGTGGGTCATGTTAATATTGGAGATAATTTTGTTAGTTACTCTGTAACAAGTAAACAAGATCTAGTAAAAATATTTAGTATTTTTGACAGATTTCCTCTTAACACTTCTAAAAATTTAAACTACATCATGTTAAAAAAAGGATATCAACTTTATTTTAATAGTAAAACTTATGGGCAGATTAGCTCAGAAATAACTAAGGAAATTCTTGCTCTGAAAGATCAAATGAACAAAAAAAGAATTTATTTTAAACAGCCTGAAGGCCACCGTGTAATTATAACTTCTTATTGACTTTTAGGTTTTGTTGAAGCTGAAGGGTATTTTTCTGTAGCTACTAAAAGTCAGAGATTAGAGTTTGGAATTGGTCAGACAGCCAGTGAGCTAAATGTGCTTGAAGCTATCCAGGAATTTATATTAAACTTACCAGGTAATTACAAAATTACTAGAAGTGACACTAATGCTGTTAGCCTTAACTTAGATAATAAAGCTAAAGATTCTAACTCTAAACCTATAGCTAAGATACAAGTATATAAAACTGATTTCATTACAAATATACTTGTGCCTTTTTTTGACAATTTAATTTGACTAAGTAAAAAAAAGTTGGATTATATTGACTGAAAATTAATATTAGCCATTAAAAATCAAGGTAAACATTTTACCGATGAAGGTAAAGAGTTAATATCTTTAATATCTAAAAGGATTAACCGTAATAGACTATCAACTAATTTATCCAAACCTAGCGTAATAGACCTTAAAGAAAGAGTATCTAATTTATTAGCTAGCCCCTCTAACTATGAGATACATCTTAACGGAAAAATTTGAATTAAATCTTTAGGTGTTTATCTTAAAGGTAGAGGGAATGTAGTCATAAATGTTCTAGATGATAAGGATATATTAATTTATTCTTTTGACTCTATCAAACAATGTGCTATATTCTTTGGTGTAAGCGATAGAACTATAAATCGTAGACTGGACAACGGTTCTTTTGTTAAATTAAATGGGCAAAACTTAGTATTTAAACGTGAAGTTACACTACCTTAATATGATTGGCTTAGCCTTTATAGAAAAAAATCTATTAAATGAGCATTTTTAAAATCCATCCCGCTGTGATGTGCTCTTTAAACCGAGCTATATGCTGGAAACTCCACTAATTGTAAAGGTACTCTATATAGGAGTACTAATATATAGTATACCGGACAATCAGCAGGAAACTAAAAAAAATATACTTATTTTTCTAGGATCCTCAGAGACTATACGCTTGGCATCCTAGGTATTTAAAACTAGGTATGATTATATAGTCCAACTGTTATTGAGAAATGACAGATAAACCGGTCAATTGTCTATACCTTTTAATAGGTATAATTTTATTATTATCTATTGGTGTATTAGGTAGTAAAAATAAAATGGGATTTTTAAAATTTTCGGCTATTTACAACAAAAATTTGGATAAATCCAAGTTAAATAACTTCGTATCATCAGATGTCTCGGATCACTCCAATAAAGGGAAAGATCCTGTCCCCTGCATTGTTTCACAAGCAGTTTAAAAAAAAGAAAAAAAAAAAAACAATAAGATAATGTCTTTTTTGTTTATTATTATTTTTATTTTTATTTTTTTTTTCTTTTTTTTTACCCCCCTTCCGGAGACGATTTCTTCTTCTGATTTTCAGGATTTACTGACGCAGAAGGTAATTTCCTTATTACGTTAGATCGTGATTTTGTAAAATTTAGATTTAAAATATCTTTACATATTGACGACCTTGAGGTTCTTAATACTATAAAGTCCAAATTAAACGTAGGTAGAGTCACTGTAGAAATTAGTCGAGATCGTTGTTCTTTTGTTGTAGAAAAATATGCTGACATAAGAAATGTAATATGCCCTATTTTCAAGAGTTATCCTTTGCATACTAGTAAAAGATTAGATTTTGAAGATTTTAATAGAGCTGTCCTTATTAAAGACTCTATTAATAAAAATATATCTGATGCTGATATGGAAAAAATCATATTTCTTAAAAATGGTATGAACTCTAATAGAAAATTATTTACATTTCAAACTACCAAATCTCAAATTATAATAAACCCCAACTGATTCATAGGATTCATAGAAGGTGAAGGTACTTTTGCTATTAAAACTGGATCTGCTTTGTATTTTCAAGTTGCCCAAAAAAATACAAGCCAAGAAAGTTTAAATGCCATAACAACCTTTTTAATAGGATTACCTTCTAGTACTTTACTAAACAGTAAAATATTACCTATGAATGTAGTAAGTACGACTAATGTAAAAACAGGTGTAGTTTCCTTAGTTGTTAATAGTGTAGACAGTCTATTTTATTATCTTTTACCTTATTTAGATTCGTCTAAAATGTATACTCGTAAAGCTATAGACTTTAAATTGTGGAGAATAGCCTTGTTATTAAAAATACATGGTTATTACTTTTTACCTGAGGGTAAAAAACTTTTTCTGAATATTTCAGACATTATTAACAAAAGATACAGCACAACTACTAAAAACGCAGAGAATATTGTTGGAGATATATTTAAGAGATCTCAAGCTATATTAGCTAAAGATCCTCCATTCGATGTCAAAGCTAATATACCCCATACAGATAATGTACGTAAATTTAGCATAGCTAATAGATCTGTAAACCCTATTATTGTTTATATATATGAAAACAATAATATGATTAAAGGTTCTCCTTTTGCTTCTTACAGTGCGGCACATAAATCGTTGGGATTAAAGCCTAGTAGTAATACATGCAATCGTTACATAGATACAGATAGATTATATAAAAATAAATATATTTTTTCATCTAAACCTATAGATAGAACGTCTAAGGTTTAGATTATAGTAGATAATGGCTACTCTTTGATCATGCGGGATGTTAACAATGGATGATTAATACGTTACTTACACAGTAATACAGCCTCAGCTTTTTTCTTTCTAGTTTATCTGCATATAGGAAGAGGTTTATATTATGGATCATACAGAGCACCTAGAACTTTAGTTTGAACACTAGGTACTGTTATATTCTTATTAATGATAGTTACAGCTTTCCTGGGTTTGTTACATAGCCCAAAATGATTTAAATTCAACAATAACAACAAGAATAACAAGATATTTAACTGAGTAAACCACAATAGCAATAGTGAAAACAAACCTCACTTTTATTTTGCTAGACCTCATGTATTTGCAAAGGTAAAGCAAATAAGTATAATAGGTAGAAGAGATTTTTCTACTTCAAGTATAAGAGATTTCACTGTAACATTCCCCTGTAAGCAAGATAGTGAAGAATTGACTAAATTTATAACAGAAAAAAAACTAAATCCCGTTTTTGTATATGAAAATCTCTCAAATAGTACTGTAAAAAGCAGAGTATTAAATGAAACTCGTGATCTTAGTGGTATTTATTTAATTTTAAATAAAATTACTTTGGATTATTATATAGGATCAGCTTCTACTGGAAGATTACATGCTAGATTCTCTAATCACTTATTTAACTTTCATGGTAGTAAAGTAGTGAAAAATGCTGTGAAAAAATACGGCATATCTTCATTTGCTTTTATAGTTTTAGAATTGTTTCCTGAAATAGTCAATAAAGAAAATAATAAAAAATTATTAGATTTGGAAGACTTTTACTTAAAATCTTTATTACCAAACTATAACATCTTGACTGAAGCTGGTTCAAGTTTTGGCTATAAACATAGCGAAATAACTAGACTAAATATGAAGGCTAATTACAGTGAAGAGCGTAGAATAGCTATTGGTAGTTTGAATAGAGGTAAAAGCTTATCTCCTAATACTATTGAATTGATAAGAGAAGCGGCTTTAAATCGAACAAAACCTATCTATTCTATAGAAGGTATTCAAAACATGAAAAAAAAATCTAAAGCTATACGAGTATATAATTTAGATTACACAGTGTTTGGTGAATTTCCTAGTATTATAGAAGGCTCTAAATCTCTTGGTTGTGATGAGAAAACCATCAGACGGGCTTTACAAAGTCCAAAAAATATATTGAGGAGACGTTGAATAGTTAAATATGTCTAATCCCTCATCTCCCCTCTGCGAAGCGACTCCTCAACTAGTTGTGTGTTTAACCACTCTTTGTTGTTATTGTTTAATTTAAATTAAAGTCCCACAAGTAAAAATTTTTATGCAATCTATAGAGAAAAATAAAAAGTAAAGTGGAATAACCCGACGGGGTTATTGAAGAAACCTCTATTTACTTGCTACGTATGTAGCATGCTTATAACTGTTTCTTTGGCAATGTTAGTGAAAACAATGATCGGAAAACTTTTCTTAGTTTGCTTTATCTTATATACATAGGATGGCTTGATTATGAGCTAGGTTAATTTTTTTCCAATCATTTAGATCAAACAATTTTTAATTCTACTCTACTTAAAGGCTAATGGTTAGAGGTGCATAGGATTAAAGGTTAGAGATCGTCGGTTATCTATATGATCGCTACAGACTGGGTCACTAATGGGTGTCTGAAATGATACTTAATGTACAGTCGGAATTTTTAGTTTTAGTGCTTTCCTAACAAAGTAAGCCCGCTTACTTTGTTAGGAAAAAGCATGTAATGACATGACTGGAACTAATATAATACACGAATTCAAAGTTATTATAGCTTTTATAAACGCCTTTTAGTTTATAACAAGTAAATTTGTATGTTTTACCTTACGGTCAGATGTCACTATGAGGTGCAACTGTTAAGTAATAGCAGTTGAAAAATATCACTATATGCTGGAAACTCCTAAAGCCTTAAGTACTGTAATATTTAATATTATACGTGAAAAATTTAGCCAGTTGGCCCTCCTCTCTTGTGCATAGCTTCGCTTAGCCAGAGTGAAGGTAGGATGTAACAATGGACAACCAGCAGGAAACCGTACCCTCGTCCCCCTTATCCCCGGCTGCATTGCAGCCGGGGGATAAGGGGGAAGGGTCAGGATAATTTTATCTTTGTGGGATCCCCAGAGACTATACGTGATACATCTCCCTTCTTTCCATGCTTGTTTTATCAGACAGATGGAGTTCCTTCTTAATACTAGCCTGATTTGCTTCGCTAGGTAGGTTGTAATAGAAGAAGAGAGTAAAGATATAGTCCAAAATTAAATTGAAAAATTTAATGTAACCTATAATTTAATTAGATTATCTTGTGTAAATTTTTCTGATTCCCACTATAAGAGCGTCCTTATTCTGTAAATATTTTTATACTTTTTAGGATGCTGGTGGGACAGGGTTGATATAAAAGGTTTAAGTATTACTTCTTTAATTGTTCCATATTTTTTGTTTTTAACTAAGCCTTTGTTAGAGACAGTAGAAAATACTGTTACTATTTTCTCCAGCGTAGCTGAGGGAAGAGTTGAGCTGAAAAATAATAGTAATTGTGGTTCCCATGAAGTATCTTTTAAACTTAAACCTTCAATAAATCTAGAATTTATTGAATGATTTGTAGGTATCAGCGAAGCTGAATCTAATTTTTTATGCCGAGCGCGTAAAAATAAAGAAGGACTAGTAGTAGGATTTGAGTTTGTGTTTAGAATTGCATTGCATCGTGACGACCGAGGTGTTTTAGAACATATAAAAGATACCTTAGGCTGTGGGAGACTTAATACGGAGCGAGACACATTAGTACTTACAATATCTCAACTAAGTGATATTGAGAAGATCTTGATCCCTTTATTTGAACAATTTCCATTAAACACAACTAAACATCTAGATTATTTAGCATTTAAAAAAGCATTTTTTATGTTTTTAAATCGAAAAAGCAGTAAACTAAATAAAGCAGATTTATACTCAGAGATTCTTGAATTAAAAGACAGTATGAATACTAAAAGAGTATCTGATGTTTTACCTAGAGGTCATGTTATAAGAATTACAGGTAACTATTTAGTGGGTTTACTGGAGGGGGATGGTTCGTTTTATATGAACAAACAAGATATGACTGTTCGTGTCGCATTAGTTACTACAACAGCTAATAAAGTACTTTTAGAGAAGATACGAGAATTTCTTCTAAGTCATTTAGACGAATGTTCTGGTATATTGGGTAGTTGCACTAAATTAATTAATATTTATGATAAAAAAGTTAAAAGCGATAATAAACCTATCTCTATTTTAGAAATTTATCAAGTGGATTATATATGTAACATCCTAATACCTTATTTTGATAAAATACAATTTAGAACTAAAAAATATTTGGATTATGTAGATTTTAGAACCTTGGCTTTTTTAAACTTAGACGGTAAATATCTCACAGAAAAGGGTAAAGAGTTAATGATTAAATTAGCTGATACTATGAATAATAACAGATTATCTACTAACTCTAACTCCTTAACTCTAGATATGACTACTAAGTCAGAATTAGATCTATTGATTAAATCAAAACCTTTAATAAACATTGATTCTGAGGGTAGAGCTATGATAATAAAGGAAAATAAATATATAAGATCTACTTATATTATTAAAGCTATTTTTTTAAACGGTTCTATTTCTTATTTTACTAATGGGGTCTCTTGTGCTAAAGCTCTACATGTAAGTAATAACACTATAACACAGCGGTTAAATGATGGTAAACCTATAAAAAATAAAGAAGGTTTAATATCAGCTCTAGCCGTAAAAAGAATTAAAGCCTACTCACCTAAGTCTTCTGCCTACAACTAGAATACAGCCACATTACTTTAAACTATTTGCTTATTGGTTTATACGTATTACAAACCTTATGAGTGCTGTACCATGAATTGGACAAGATATTGTAGAGTCAGAAAATATCACAGAGTATTGTACCATGGTGGCAACTATTTTGCCTACTGTTGGTACTGTTAGTGTACATGCGTTAAAGAAGGGTAAGAAAATAAGATTATGTAAAAAACAATATCTTTCTATTCCTCCATCATTTATAGCTTTTTTAGTAGGTTTTATAGATGGAGACGGGTATATTCAGATAACTAGAACAGAGAAGGGGTTTATAACTATTAAACTTACAATTTCCATACATTTGGATGACATTTCTACATTAGAATATATTATTTCTGTATTAAAAATAGGGAAAATCACAGAATACCCTGACGTAAAAAATCCTAGGTGTAAATTAGTGATTAGTCGAACCGATTTACAAGAAGTATTTTTCCCGTTATTAATACATCATGGTATATTTTTTTTAACTGATACTCGTAGAGCTCAGTTTGATTTAGCTATGTTAATCTTAAAACAGGATATAAAAATTTTTGATGAAATACCTACTGCTGTATGAAACAAGAAGAATGAGGAGAGCCTTGCAGTAGGAACTATACCTTCATTATTTGAACTACCCAAAACAGCTGAAGATTATGCAAAGTTAGGCTTTTTTAAACACTGAATTGTAGGATTTGTTTGCGCAGAAGGTTCTTTCTTTATGAAAATTAATAATGATGGATGCTTTCAAATAAAACAAAGAATACACGTGTTGCTGTTTGAAGCTTTCAAATTGGTGTTCGATACAAATAGAAAAATAGACACGGAAAAAGGTCTATATAATCAATTTGCTGTCAGTTCTAAAGCTGATATACAAAGGGTGATTAATTTTTTCTCCTTTAGTGGTCTTCATCCCTTAGTTGGTTTGAAAAATATTCAATATTTAATATGATTAAACCTTTTACGTGATAGTTATCGTTATAGAAATCTTAAATTTCCCCCTGCTGCGTAACGAAAATTTTAATATCTATTCTACTCTTAGGGGGTTCGGCCAAAGCCGTTTAAAAAAAAAGAAAAAAAAAAAAACAATTGTAAATTTTTGTTTATTATTATTTTTATTTTTATTTTTTTTTTTCTTTTTTTTTTTAGCCCTTCATACCCTTATCCTATTCAAGGCAGGGGCCCCCCTGCGAAGCGCCACCCCTTTAGGGACCCCTTTAGGGACGGACGGAGGGGGATTAGAAAGTACACTAATACCAAAAGTTCTGTTAATAGAGGCTCCTTAAAACAGTAATGTTTTAGAGGCAAATGAGGTTAATTGCAGGAAGATTTCTTTAACCTACCACCGGTAAATTAAATTATCTGCAGCGAAGTTTGACATGGTATATTTTTCGACTTCTATCTCCCCTCTGCGAAGCGACTCCTCAACTAGTTGAGGAGTATGGAGGGGAGAAGGAAGGTAGAGATGTGTCAAAAACGTTCAACGACTAACAAGTGAGTAATGCCGCGATAAGCTTGACAAGATACCCTCACAACCTCCTTAATTTATATAACCTACTGTGCTAACGAAGTAAGCAAAGAATATTTTAGAAATTAAAGAGGTTGAAGATATAGTCTAAACAAAACCTAACAGTTTTGAATATAAAATTTAAAAATTTTATTATATATTATTTGTTCTTTGAGGTGGTTTAAACACAGATGAACCACATTGCGGTGACGTAATGTTAAAAATCCTGCTTAATGCTGGAAAATCTTCTAATTTAGAAATTGTATACGATTTATTCTTGATATTATTATTAATTATTTACGTGAAAATTACAATGACATGGAGAAAACCAGCCGGGGTGAGAAGTATACATACTTCAGAAGCCTCCCAGAGACTACACGCAGGAGATCTCACATACGCCTACTTAGTAGGACTGTTTGAAGGTGATGGTTATTTTACCATCACTAAAAAAGGTAAATATTTAACATATGAATTAGGTATAGAACTATCTATTAAAGACGTACAATTAATTTATAAAATAAAAGCTTTACTAGGTATAGGTGTTGTAAGTTTCAGAAAAAGAAATGAAATAGATATGGTAACTTTAAGAATTAGAGATAAAAACCATTTAAAAAACTTTATACTACCTATATTTGATAAATATCCTATGTTTTCTAATAAACAATATGATTACTTAAGATTTAAAAGTTCTTTACTTTCAGGTATTATTTATTCTAAAGATTTACCAGAATACACTAGAAGTAGTGAACCTTTAAATTCTATAGAATCTATTTTAGATAAGTCTTATTTTCCTGCTTGATTAGTAGGGTTTATAGAAGCTGAAGGTTGTTTTAGTGTGTATGAATTAAAAAAAGACGGTGATTATTTAGTAGCTAGTTTTGATATTGCCCAAAAGGATGGAGATATTTTAATTTCTGCTATTCGTAAATATCTATCATTTACCACTGCTATATATTTAGACAAAACTAATTGTTCCCCCTGGCCTGGCCCCCTGTTCCAGGCGGGGGCAGAGGCTAAATTAAAAGTTGGAAGTGTAAGATCAGTAGAAAATGTCATTAAATTTTTACACAATGCTCCCGTAAAATTAATGGGTAATAAGAAATTGCAATATTTATTATGAATAAAACAATTACGTACTATACCTAGATACTATGAAAAAATAAAAATACCTTCAATTTACTAAATAAACGTGAGATCATGATATAGTCCGATCAATAAATAAATTTATTGAGTGTAGTGAGAGTATTTAATCTAGATTAAATACGGTGACTACCAACACAAATGCTCTGTTAATAACGCTACTTTAAATAGATTCTTTGCTTTACACTTTGTATTACCCTTAACTGCTGCTCCTAATTTTTTCCTTTTTTTTATATTGATAATCTATCTATATAGATAATAATAAAATTATTTATTCAAAAAAAGGAAAAAAATTAAAGGAAAATAGGGGTATTAAAATTTGTCAAATTGCTTGGAAGACAAAATAACAATAATACTAGTATTTTGTAAATAAGCAGCAAAGTATAACTAAAATTTATTTTTAGTTATACGCGTTCAACGACTAAACGGCAAAGTAAAATACATTAAGTATTTTATGTGATATAGTCTAAATATTATCGTGAGATAATTAAATATTATACGCTTAAATTATGGTTATAATAAGATTTAAAGATTGTATTATCACTTTCTTTCTCTGCCGTAGTAGTAGCAAAGTCTTATAATTTAAATATTAAAACTCATGATTATTGAGTTTCTAAGATTGAGTTAACTAAGACTCATGTTACTAGGAAAAGGGAAATAATAGAACCAAATGTCGATGTCAGATTTTTAAGCTTTTTAATTGGTCTTATAGATGGTGATGGTTATATACAAGCTAAAAAATCCTCTAAAGGTTATATAGAATTTAATTTAACTATAACCTTTCACAATAGAGATTTAGCGACTTTCGAATACCTTATAAGTAAATTACATTTTGGTGTTATAGCTAAAATTAACTCAAGTACAAGTAGGCTTATTATATATAATTTTGAGTTAAAGTATATTTTAGTTCCTCTTTTATTAAAACATAACTTGTTCTTTTTAACTAGTAACAGAATTAATCAGTACAACTTATTATTATATACTTTAGATAATAATATAAAAAAGTGAGAATATTTACCGTCGGATATACCTAGTTATCTGCCATGGGTTATGGAGACGTCTGAGGATATAATGCAGAATGTTTTTTACTTTAAAGATTGATTTGTTGGTTTTGTAGTAGCTGAGGGTTCTTTTTATGTGCAAGCTAATAAAGAAATCTGTTTCAATGTAGGTCAGAAAGGTAATAGTGTTTTAATGAAGACTATTTATTTATTATTCGAACCTAGCAGAGTATTGGATTACACTAAAAGTAAGGATATATCAATTGTTCGTATGTCATCACTAAAAGATATACAAAAGGTTGTTAATTTCTTTTCTTTTGAAAATAATTATCCTCTTACAGGGTATAAGAAAGAAAGTTATATTGCTTGATTAAAAACTCTAAAAGAATCTGACAGATATAAAGGTCTAAATTTTCCTTTAACAGGGATGGAAGCAGGAGTTCTAGATTAGAGCAAACTAAATGTTATAAAGTATGTTTTATAACACGTTTACCTACCTAGGTTATTCTACAAGGAATACTTTTACTATAAATAAAAATAGCAATAATAATTGTTATTTTAGCAGCATTAGTTATGATGCACTTAATTGCACTTCACGATAGCGCAGGTTCAGGTAATCCTTTAGGTATATCAGGAAATTATGATAGATTACCATTTGCTCCTTATTTCGTGTTTAAAGATTTAATAACTATATTTATTTTTATTATAATTTTAAGTATATTTGTATTCTTTATGCCTAACGCATTAGGAGATTCAGAAAATTATGTAATTGTAAAAGTCAGTTACTGTCAGGATGAACTTCTGGCAAGTCACATTATGTGGCAAAACCATCAAATTGCGGGAAAGCCCTAAAGCAATTTCAACCAAGCAGACATGGCAACATAGTTTGTGGCACAGGTAATGACTCGTGATTATTTTTTGGTTATTTGTTTTAAATAACCAAAAAATTAGGTAAAATCGAAATTGATTATCGTTATATTTGATAAATGGGTGATCCGCAGCCAAGTACCTATCTTCTTAGGTATGCAGTTCATCGACTAGATGTTGGTTGGCATTATAATTACATAGTGCTTAAGGTATAGTCAAGCCCCTCACGAAAGAGTGCAGGAAATCTTTATAAAGAAGAGCTTCCGTTAAATGGATAGTTTAAACCTATTCAGGGATAAGGCCTTAGGCGTATCTGTTATTTATTTACTTTCTATACTTGTTTAAAGACTGAAAGTAATAACTTTTCTTATAAAGAATCAACACTGATTGAACCTGATATGGTTAAACCTACAACTAAAGGTAAGTTAGGTAATGAAGAAATGACCCTTTCGCAAGTAAAGGCTTGATTCTTAACCAAAAAAAATAATTTTTTTTGCACAGGTAAAGGTACAGATAAAGAATTCTGTATGCTTGCTAACGGATTTTGACAAGCGGAAGGTTATATAGGTGGTATTTTTAGATCAGGCTTAAATTTTTATCCTATTTGTACAGCTACTCAGTTGTTATCAGAACAAAGTGTACTTTTTCTCCTCAGGTTAGATAAGTCTTTATCTAATAAAGGTACTTTTAACATATCTTTGAATAGTTTGGGTAAATTTGTTATAATATATAGATTATCTGGATGAGATACATTCTTTTCTATATTTGTTCCATACTTTTATATGCTTTATGGAGCAAAGTATCAAGCCATACATAAGTTAAAAAAAATTTATGAATTAAAGAATTTAATTAAAAAAAATTCAGATGATATGTATAAAGTCTTATTGATAAGCACTACTTATTCCTTGACTGCTCATTCTTCTCGTTATAAATTGAGTCTTGAGGATAAAGTAGTTTCCCTTAACTTAGATCCAGTTTTATTAAAAAAAGTGCCTAGTATTAGTATACCTGAAAATAAAATTTCTCCTTCTTTTCTCTTTATTTTAGGATTCTTCTTAGGTGACGGTACTTTACATTTAAAATTGGAGTGAAAAGAGAAAAATAGTACTGTAGTTATTGTTCCTTTATTTAATATTATACAATCGAATGTTGAATCTAATAAGCATATCATGGAAATAATGACTAACATTTTAAATAGCATGGCTATAAAAACTTCTTTAGATAAAAGTACTAAAGTTTACTCTTTAACTACTAAAGGTATGGATAATGTTTTTAAATCTTTATTCCCATTATTGGAAAAATATTCACACTTTTTATATTGAAAAAGCGATAGCTTTAACTTATTAGTCTGAGTAAAACAGCTGGTTAAGTCAGGAGGTCATCATACTTATTTTGGACTTAATGCTATTATTGATAAAATATATGGTAGTGTTAATGAGCGGTTTACAGCCAAGGAAGTTTGAATAAGTCGTTTAAATGTTTGACTAAAGGCAGTTTCCGATCGTAGAGATTGAGGAGAGTATTATATCTACCCTATTTATACACCAAATAAAGTTATTAGGGGTTGACAGGTGCGATTCGCTTCTACATTAAAACTACCTAAGTCTAATAAAGCATTTATATGTTCAACTTGTGGTGGGCAAGATAAAGCTCTCCAATTAGCTGTAGAATATAGGGATAAAATTCTCTCTGATTGAATTAATACTTTTTAAATTATAACCTTTGCAATTCTTTCCATATTTATGTATTATTCTTAGATAGTTACAAAAATAACGGATTTTCCTTGGGCATAACTGGGCAAATCCAATGCAAACACCACCTGCGATAGTTCCGGAATGATATAAAGAAGATGTCATTCCTAAAAATCTCGCTAATTGCTGGAAAATCTTATAGGTTACTATAATCTTTTAGTAGTATATGACAATCAGCAGGAAACTTACTAAGTTTAGATTAAAATTATTAAGATTCTTCAGAGACTACACGCGAGACAATTTAAATTACTTACTTAAATAACTCTACGAAGGGACTCGTCCTAGGCTTTTTAGTTTTTACTAGCCATACTTTGTTGGGTGTGGCCTGCTTTGCGGATCCCAACTAAAAAGTAAAAACTAAGGCTGGTAATTTATATTGAAGATATAGTCCGAACATAGATGAAATTCTATGGATTTAATATACTTAAATCTTTTTGGTCTTACTCCTATATTACTATTTAAACCTAGCCCGGTGTTATTTGCTGCTCGTACTACTAAAGGAGTTACACGTTTGTCTCCTAGTGAACGAGCTTTAATTAAATTACCGGACGAAGTTCAAGATACCTTGATAGGTATTTTACTTGGCGATGGCCACATTTCTCGTAGATCATCTACTGCTAATTCTAGGTTGATATATGCGCAGACTGCGGTTACACATAAGGCATATTTTGATTATGTTTTTAGTTTATTTTTACCCTTTTGCGCTAAGGATTATATTCCTCAATCTAAAATAGTAAGAGATAATAGAACTAAGAAAATCTATAGTGCTATATCTTTAACGACAATGCAACTTCCTTGTTTTAATGTATATAAGGATTATTTTTATAAATTGAATGTGAAGATAGTTCCAGATAACATCTATGAGTTATTAACACCAAGGGGCTTAGCCTTTTGACTTATGGATGATGGGTCAAAACAGGGTGATGGATTACACATAAGTGTTTATGCTTTTAATACTGCAGATGTAGATAAGCTAATGTTCACATTGCAAGATAAATTTAACCTTAAAACCTCTATACATTATAACAGAGATAAGAAACCTAGAATATATATCTTTAAGGAATCAATGGACACATTGAGAAATTTAGTAAAGCCTTATTTTATTAAAGAAATGTTATATAAACTAGGTCTCTAAACCACTACTTTATTTTTCCTATCATACCCTTGCGTTAATATAGGATTAAACTAAAATAGTTATGATCTTCTTCCATTCTATGCAATTTTAAGATCTATACCTAATAAATTATTAGGGGTTATAGCTATGCTTAGCGCTATTTTAATATTATTAGCTATGCCTTTGGCTGATTTAGGTAGAAGCAGAGGTCTACAATTTAGACCTTTAAGTAAAATAGCTTTCTTTATCTTTATTGCTAACTTCTTAATATTAATGGTATTAGGAGCTAAACACGTTGAGTCACCTTATATAGAATTTGGACAAATAAGTACAGTTCTTTATTTTGCCCATTTCTTAATTATAGTGCCTTTCATTAGTATACTGGAAAATAGTTTAGTAGAGTTAGAGTTATTAGTAAATGGAAATCGAAGCAGTTCAAACTATAGATCACACAGTAATTCAGTTACTTTACTAGCATCATGTTTTATAATACCTAAATTTAATTTAATTAAGTCTAGATGTTTTCATGCTTGTATGCCCCTATTAGCTACTAAAAAAGAGTTAGAATCCGATTTAAATAAAGTTAATCGAGAAATTAGAGACCATGATGTAGCTACTCAGCCTTTATATACTAGACAAGCACAAGATAGCTGTAGCGAGGAAGAAGCTAACATGATTGAGGTTTGAATAGCAGAAGCGTCATATCAACGTATAGCTTTAGAAGACAAAGCAGAAGCTATAAGTGATAGAATCGATGCTCTTGAGGCAGCTAATAAAAACTCAGAGGAAGATTTAGATGAATAAAAGTAAAACTATGATTATAACTAAAAAAATACTAATTTTAATTTTTCGTAAAATCTTTCACTTTACTAAGAGAGTATTAAGTCTTTTCTGAAACAACCTTTTTCTTTTTATTTTTATTCCATTTTTTTTTAAGGATTATATTGATAGTATATCTGATTATATACCCAATATATTTGGTTTAAACAAAAAAATAAGTTATCTATTTATACTTGTTATATGTCTTGAGGGTATATCTTTATGTAAATTTATATTCGATAAATATATAAAAAAAGTAATTTACGTAAAAAAAATGGTTCTTTATTATTCTTATTTTGTGCGGTGGTTACGTCAACACTATATAAAATATTTTAAAGTAAAAAAAAGTAATAAATTTTCGGATAAATATTTATATCCGTTATATTTGCATAGAGTACCCCATAAGACTAAATATAATATCTTTGAGCATAAGTTAATTGATAAATGGTTAAATAAAGATAAAGATGTAATGTTTTTAATAGAAAAAATTAATAAGGAGAAAGATGAGTCTAAGATTATAGAGTTAAATGACAAACTTCTTTCAGCTTTAATTGAATTAAATAAAATAATTAAAGAATATTTAGAAGCTAAAAAGTAAATAAAGTTTTTAAGCTATGTAAGCTTTTGATATAATATTTTATTTTGGTGCGTAGCGTGCTAAAAAATTTTTTTTTATTTTTTTTTTATTTATACTACTATATATATAATAATTATATATAGTAAAAAAATAATAAAAAAATAAAGTAGCAGCCTTCCCTGTTTTCTCCCTCTCTCCACCTCAACTAGTCTCCCCTCTGCGAAGCGACTCCTCAATTAGTCTCCCCTCTGCGAAGCGACTCCTCAATTAATTGAGGAGTCGCTTCGCAGAGGGGAGGTATGAGGAGTCGCTTCGTAGAGGGGAGGTATGAGGTGGTAGAGGGGAGAACAAAGCAAGGGAGGAGAAAAATCTAGAGATTTTTGTGTTGGCTGCCTTGCGAAGCAACTCCTCTTTTTTTTTTCTTTTTTTTATATTTTATATCTAAATAAAAAAAAAAGAAAAAAAGGCACAAAAATTATAAACATGCATGCAAGAAAATAAATGGTTCTTTAATACAAAGAGATTATTTCAGACCTGAAGTTACTACATAGTTTAATAAGAGACTCTCACTTTGCTTCTAATTCTTTTTTTTCTTATTCTGGCCTCTCACCCTGCTGTGTACATGCTGTGCAGTCCTGCCTTTAAAAATTTATTTCATATAAAGGGATAAACAAGGCAGTATTGGTATTATACCTAATTAGCTATTTACTTTAGTAATAGTACAATTGCTTTAGTAGAGTAGGATTAAGTATTAACAGTAGAGAGTCTATTCAACCCTTTATCTTTTACCTAATGCAATACTCAATTAGTAATTTAAATGCATTCATTCCTTTAACAAGTATTGGTTTTCTCTTTATTAGATTAATAATAATAATTAAGAGTTTAGATAGACCTATATTAACCTTAAGTTTGTTACAATATTTTGTTTTTACCTCAAACAACTTGAGGTAAAGGTTCCTTAGCTTAATTGGTAAAGCGTATTCTTGATAAGGATATGTTCAGAGTTCAAGTCTCTGAGGAATCAATTTAAGTATAATATGGCTAGTAATATAATACTGAAGAATATGTTAAACTTAATAGTCCCTTATCCCTTATTCCAGAGGGATAAGGGATAAGGGATTAGGGACCAGGAATAATATGTTAAAATTAATGTTTAACTTATTAATATTAACCTAGTTAGTATCTAATGTATAACTATATGCTACTATAAAGAGAATTGGCCGAGTGGTTTAAGGCGATAAGCTTGAAACTTATTTGATTTAATAGATCACATCCGTTCAAATCGGATATTCTCTGTACTATGTATCATTGAAAAAAAAAAATACGGGTTAGAGCCAGGTTGGTTAGGCGTCTCATTTGGGTTGAGGAATTGTTATGTTCGAATCATAATAACCCGAAATATCTTGCTATGTACTCCTTTAAAGGATAGTCGTCAATATAGATAGTTAATAGTAATGTGAATGATATCAAGCAGTGTTTCTATACAAAAATAAGAGTTTTTAGTATAGGCAAGTATATAAAGAAACTATTAAGGATATCTAGCTATGTATTAAAGAGAGTTTTAAAGATTAATTTGTGTTTTTAGGTCTAACATATGTACTCTTAGAGAAATTCAATAATAAACGAAGTGAATTGAAATATCTTAGTAACTTTAGGAAAAGAAATCAAACGAGATTCTATGATTAGTGTGAATGAAAGTAGAACAGCCTATATTAATATCAGAATATATTTTTTTACATCTTGTAAACTTAGTAATAAGTTTATAGTGAAATATCTTGTAATAAATAAATAATATAATATTACCATTACTAGTAGAAAAGAGAGGAGAAAAGAGATCTTTGCGTATTACGCAAAAGAAAGCTTTTCCTCCCTCTCTGCCAGGACTGATATACTAAATAAGTAAAACGGGCAATAACCTGTTTGAATACAAGGGGAACCTTCCTCTAAGGCTAAATATAATATATAAGCGATAGTGTAAAGTACTGTGAAGGAAGGATTGAAATAGTAGTTTTATAAGCAGCTCAAAGAAAGTTTAAATAAAAAGTAAGAGCGTACCTTTTGCATAATGGGTCAGCAAGTTAATATTAGATGCGAGCAGGAATGCCTAGATAAACCAATTATTAAATAATGAATTAGTATCTAAAATTAGACCCGAAGCCTAGTGATCTTACCATAGTCAGGATTATAAAAGTCCGAACGGGTTATCGTTGTAAAGATATCCGATGAACTGTGGTAAGTTAGTGAAAGACAAAACTGACTAGGATAGCTGGTTTTCTGCGAAACCTATATAAGTAGGTAATTCAAGTTACATTATAGCAGGTACAGAACTGTGATCTCAGGCAACTTATAATTTATTCTTTTTTGTAAAAAAGAATAAATAATTTTGCATATATCGGGCAATCGTGAGGATTTTATCGGTGAGTATTCGCACTCGGAAGGGCTATGATGAATATTGAATAATCGGACATAGTACGATAAGGTTGTATGTGTGTTAATCACCATATAGGCAGCCTATCAGTGGAAGTGAACCTTCTGCTATAAACTCTCAAATTGCGGGAAAGCCCTAAAGCAATTTCAACCAAGCAGACATGGCAACATAGTTTGTGGCACAGGTAATGACTCGTGGTTATTTTTTTTTGTTTATTTATTTTGTAAATAACTAAAAAAAATTAGGTAACATCGAAATTGATCTCTGTAAAGAAATGGGTAATCCGCAGCCAAGCACCATATACCCAGCCTGCGCAGGTTTATGGTGTGCAGTTCATCGACTAAATGTGAGTTGGCATTATGATTACATAGTGCTTAAGATATAGTCAAGCCTCACTCGAAAGGGTGCAATGGCAATAAAGTAATTTTTTTTTTTTAATAACACCTATTAGTCGACTCTTGCAAAAGACTTAAGACCGACAAGCGACTTCCTTTCGAAGGGTGAATTCAATGCGGCTGGGTTGACACCCCACGTATGAATTGTCAATAGGGTTAAGGTACTGCAAGATGCGATGTCAATCAACTTGCCAATAGCTAGGTCTTTGGCCGGACCTTGAGGAGACTTGAGTAATCCGAGAGGTTCGCCTATTAATGGTATATATCTTATAACAAAAACATAATAAAAAAAAAATTTACTTTAGCTTCAGCTAATACATGAAGCCAGGTTTAAATCTGTTGTCTAAATGGGTAGTTAAGATATAATAAGATAATATCTAACTACTTAGGGAGAAGTACCTTACTTGCGTAAAGCAAAAAGGTAGATCTGTGTATGTCTAAAGGGAAACAGCCCAGAACAAGAGTTAAGGTTCCAAAATTATTGTTAAGTGAAAGAAAGGAAGTTTCTATCTAATACAACTAGGAAATAGGCTTAGAAGCGGTCCATTTTTTAAAGACCTCGTAACAGAGCACTAGTTTAGTAAATAATTTTTACAATGATAGTTGCACCTAAAATTTAACGGATCTAAACAATATACCGACACCTTGTCCATTAAATAAAAGATCAAGGTATTAGGTAACCACTGTAAAGCAGGGGTGATCCTATGCGGGCCCTCTCTATGTAATTATTTACTAGGGGAGTGCTTATTTTAGTATTTAATGGGGTAGCAGAACGTTGGGTAAATCTAGGATTTATTCTTTTTAAGAATAAAACAATAGGTAACCCAAGTGATAATGCTGACATGAGTAACGAAAAAGGGTAATAAGCCCTCGCCTAAAGCTTATGGATTTACTAAAGTAACGGCCTCTAAGTTTACCAACCTAAAGGATTAAACGATGAGTAAACCTTGCCTACAAAGTAACAACCATCTTCTTACCTTGTTATATAAATAAATATACTTTGTAAGAAAAGTGAAGAAGGTTCTGGAAAAACATGTAATAAGTTATTAAGATTAAAAGAAACTTAATTAGATGATTACTACTTAATAACGGATTTATCTTTAATAATAAACTAAAATAGATGAATACTGATAAAAATCTAGTTTGTTTTATCTTTAATAATAAACTAAAATAGATGAATACTGATAAAATAAGGCGAAATAAACCGTACCTAAATACTACCCCAAGTAAGCAAGTAGAGAATACGAAGGCGTTTGAG
>JANGZZ010000254.1:0-41557 GCA_026225955.1 Clarireedia paspali | reverse complement strand
TACTAATTCACCGATTCAAGGCTTGTGTCTGGCAGAGCGGACGGGATGCCCATTTCTCCTTGATCTATGGTCGTATGTGACAGAACACTACAAATCAAGTTATATATATCTGGAGCAAATAGTATGGAGTAGTGATATGAAAATCAGAAATCAAGATTATGACGAGAGAGAGTTGAAGGATTGAAATGGGACCAACTCACCTCAATAGCTAGCACACCAAGCTGCTCAGAGTAAATGCTCATCTGACAGGCCGGCAACTTCTCGTAAATCTGGGGATTCGTTGTCGCAAGTGACAATGACTGTTTGTCTGAAATCGGGCGAACTCCATGTCTTATTTAGGCTCCTCTTCTCGTCCGATTCGCCATCTGCCTTTGGTCCTGTGCAGTATCGATACATCACTCAGCTCAGGGCCATTCTTATAGTGCCGTGACGCATATCCTCGCCATCGGATGCAAAGTCCCATCTGATATCCATCTGACCATTTGTTTACTGATTCTCCTACCCTCCTTCGCTAAGTCTATTATACTTCACTTTCCTCCCTCCGATTTTTTCTTCTCCTATGTCCTACTTCGCATTCTCCTCGCCGGGCCCATAATCAAGTCGCTCGCTCGCTCGTTCCTAGTTGATATCCGAAAAAGACACAATGAAAAGACAATCAGTAAATCCCTTGTCCCATTCCATCTCATCTTCCTTCCTTCCATCCCCCAAAAGTATCCTTTCTCCCTTATTCCTCTTCCATAGCCCTGTGGCCAAGAGCAGCAGAAGAAAGACCTAGTCCCCCCCCGTCTGCGATCCTATATTTCCCTCCCACCCATCTCCCCTTCCAACTCCAATCACCACCAACCCAAGTTTTCCCGACGACCACCACGAAAACCCCAACATAGAAGAAACCTTCACGGAAAAATCCAACAGCACCACCTCACGGAAAGTATTCACAACTTACCTATCTCATCCCTCCCATCTTGCCCGCGCGCCCACTCACTCACATCTATCAAAGCGGCACACTACACATCACAAACACACACACACACCACACCACACCACACCAGATGGAAACGATAATGATAATAATGATAATAAAAATAATAACATCAAATCAAATCAAATCAAATCAAATGTACTTGCACTCTGACTCACTCTGCCCCTCTCTTTCTTCTTTCTCTTCCTCCCACCACCACCACCTATATATATCTCTCTCTTCTACACCTGAGTGTGCATGGATACCATATCATATGTACAGTAGAAGGAACACATACTCGAGTAGGTAAGTGTAAATATATCTGACATGACGTTTTGCCTGTGACGTGACAAATCTGATTCACTACCACACCGCACCACACCTCCTCTTATATCTCAAGCAAGCAAGTAAGCATGTAGTATTGCACAGCACGCGAGCAAGCAAGCAAGCACGCACGCACGCACGTATTCATTCGATCAAATCATTCACCACAACAGAATCGATATGCTCAAATGCTTACTTGCTTCATACTAGCTTCATACTAGTTTGCCTGCTTGTTTGCATGTCCATCTGCAACTACACTCCACCACCTAAAAAGCTCCGCTAGCTCCTCTCGACGTTTTTAAAAACAAACAGATACTGTGATAAACTCCATCCACCCCCTATCCCGTATCCCATCAACCCCGTCCACATTTTACCATCTTATCGCCCCTCCTTTCATAAACAGATGGACAAATAGATCCCCAATTGGATATCAATAAACTTGTTTTGCACGTACATTTCCATCCATGCATTCCATCCGAGCCCATCCATAAAAGCAAAGACCTTCGCCAATTCATTCCCCTGCCATCCATCCGACCAGCCTATCCATCGTACAAGCGACTATAACCACAGTCTTTGCTGTCGATATAATCCACCCCGAAGCCCCGACACCAATGCAATTAGCTTTAAAGATCTCAACACAAATGCAACCCCCATCTAAAAACCGCCCGTGGTATGTTTGATGTAATGTGAAGTCGAAGATGTAGATGTGATTTCATCGCACTTTCTCAACTCAGCTAAAAATAACAAATGAAAATAAAATCTGTTGTGACAAGTGTGTGTGTGTGTGTGTGTGTGTGTGTGTGAATATGTATAGGTCGGTGAGGTGTATTAGTTTAGTATTCCTTCCCACATTCCTGGACCACCGAAACCGCCAAAGACAGGATGAATGTTTGATTGTGACAAGCCGCGAGCAGCTTCAGCCGCACAGCAAACTCTCTTGCGTCCCAAAGAAGTCGATGATAAAGGTTGCAGAGCAACTTGTGCACCACTGCCATTTTCCATCATTCTTGTGGATCGCGATTTGATAAAGTCATCTGACCAAGTACTCTGCTGGTATTGATTCGACAACATCTCGCGAACGTTCTCTTGTAGAGAGTTGTCGATGGATTGTGTCCTGCTTCGCTTCGCACCAGCACGGTTTGGTGATTCCATTGATCTCGGATGACTGTGCAATTCCTGCAAGGCACGCGCAGCTTCCTCGTCTTTCGAGAAGTAATCCATCTCAGCCTCACGTCTGGCTAGAGGTGTATCCAAAGACAAGTCTAAGAAACCCTTGCCAACTGGTCCAGTATAGGACTCAGGCGACGAAGTAGGACCGCTCTCACAATAATCTTCAGGCACAGTAGCAATAACAGCTCTGTGCTGCTTCTCACTACACAGCTTCGCGTACCGACAGCGCGCCTGAACATCCAATTTGGTTGAAATTGGCGCGCTCATCAGCGACGATGCAGAGGAGATTGAAGATGAACGAGATGATCTTGATGAAGTATCCGAGACCATTGATTCCGGAGAAGAGATTGAGGAGATGGAATTGGCCAATGAAGACCGACGGTGGCAGGAATATGCTTGAGGAGACGAAGTCAAGTGAGATGTCCATTTCTCGCTTGCCTGAGCACTGCACAAGTTTGTCGCTTGCGCCATGGCGAGACTCATCGATGACTTACCGAGCATGTAAGACGCAGCACTCACAGCAGGAGTGTTGAATCCTGTGCTCTGGGGAGTCAGGCGAGGAGTGGGAAGGAGACCTAGAGCTGGCGCAGGTTTGCTGGAGGGATAGATAGTAGATGGGGATGGCTCCATGATATTAGGTGTATAATATTTTGGGGTTGGGGTGGATTCGTTAGAACCATATCCAAGGGATGATCGATCGACAGCCAAAGGCGTGAGTGATCTTGGCGATGACGCGCTAATACTTTTGATGTTTGCTTTTGCGGACAATGACGGTACAATGCCATCAATGTTATCCAATTCTGGGTTGAGCTTAAGAATGATCGACTTCCAATCAGCGCATTGTTCCGCAACACGAGGACATGGAGCGCCTGAAGATGGAGGTTGCGACGGGGTATATTTGAGTACGATATCAGTCCAGCGTTGAAAAACAGCATCGGTGATATGTAATCGCCAATTGACCGCCACAAGGAATGCCATCTCATTTTGATTAATTTCGAGAGTGTTCAATCCCGAAATCTTGCTCCATGCGCGCGCCGAATAATTCCGGTCCTGCAGATACTTTGATGCCAAGATGAGAGCAGAGAGGAACATTCGTCGACCACACTGAAGAGCTCGAGAGGAGTGCATATCATCTGGCTGTTCCATGGTAAAGTCGGTTTTGGGTACGCAAGGCTTAATCAATATCAGGTAGTACAGAGCCACCTGGAGGGTGGAGTAACTCGTTCGCGATCGCTTCAGAGTTTCTTGTATGAATGTGCGCAGAGGAAGAACTCCTTTGACACCCATTTCGCTACGGCATGTGACGGATGAAAGGGGCCAAATCGCTTCAACAATCTGAGCCGAGGAATCTGGGGAATGGTTGAGCGCATGGACGGGGGAGTCAGGATATCATGGTTAGCTTACCGACGAGGCTGTCGACAAAATTGACCTTGCGATCAGATTGACGTATCAAAGATGGAGGGCATCCTGTGCGAGTGGTAGATCCAACACTGGTCCTCCTAGGGTTCTGCCTTTGTTCCGGCGCAACCTCCACCGGTAATTTATGTTTCGGCCAAAATGTGGTAATGGGGTGTTTTTCGCAGACGCTAATAGCGGTAGTAAAAGAAGGTGGTGGCTGACTTGTGCAGCAATAACTTTCGGGTATCTCAGAATCGGAAGACGCGTTGGAAATAGAAGTGTCGTCGGATGTTTGCGAAGCAGCATCCGACCAAACGGAAGAAGTAGACGAAGAAGCCGACGAGGCTATGGAAGAACTGTAAGGACCATTTTGGTATGACGTGATGTAAGGCGGCGAATCTTCTTCGGCGCAATTCATTTTCGGGGAATATCAAATGTTTTTTGTTGCAGGGTGAAAAGAAGTTCTATTCGAGGTGTAAAACTCCAGTCGCCGTCTGTACAAAGCCAAAATCAAATCGATTAAACCGTTATAGACTGTTCCTGAGAGACCTTCTGACTAGATACAGGCCCGTGCAATAACGTGTTTGTCGTTGCAGAGCTAGATGATCGAGGTAGGAGGAGGAGACTAGATCAAAGAAGAGGTCGAGATGACTGCTTCAAGAACGATAAAACCGGTAGACGATGACAATGTAAGACTGGCGACTGGAGAGGATGTGAGGAGACTTAGGAGCATGTTGACCTTTTCCGACGAGTGAAATGGTAACTGTTGAGATAAATGGTGGGCTAGTTTGGTGAAATCAAACCAGCTTTCCCATCGGCGGAGACGCCTCGCGACTTTGGATGAGAGGGAAGAACGAAGCGGGTGTAAGGTGTGCCTTTTCCTAGATTGTGGAGTTGGTCAATCGAGGTATCGCAGCGTGGTATTTTTATATGTTGTGAGATGGGATGGAAGTGTTATGAGCGGGTGACGGTTGGTGTTGTTGTTGTCATCGAACAAAGAATTGAGTGGAGTATGAGTAATAGTAATTTGCTTGTAGGCGAATTTAAGTCGAAGGCGACAGAGACATATATGGGGAAGAGGTTGGCTTTTTTGACTTTTTCCAAATTGAAGACGGCGGTACGGTTCGACTCCGAGGTCACGACGACGTATGAGTTATAAATTCCCAAGGGCAGGTAAATTTGCAGGTACAAGACAAGGCGTACTCGTTGCGTACTCGTTGCGTACTCGTTGGGGGTAGTCGTTGTGCGTCGGGCGGTGGTGGAGCAGTGGAGTGGAGGTGGTGGTGTTACTGTGCGGTGGTGATACCCTTTGAATTTAATCCAGGATGACTGGTTGACAAGTGGCGAGAGTGAATCCACCCAAGCTAGAGCCGGTCGGGTAGTGTAGTGTAGGAGAGTATCCGTATCCGTGGAAGAGAAGAGTCGGATAAAAGAGGCAAATAAAAGAGGCAAATAAAGAGCCAAATAAAAGAGTCAAATAAAGAGCCAAATAAAAGAGCCAAATAAAGAAGCGTAAAAAAACCGTGGTAAACAAAGGAGTCGCGTAAAAGCAAGTAAAAACGAGTAAACTAAAATGCAGGTAAAATAAAGAGGTGGTCGGCGGTAGCTGATAGGTGGCAAAAGGAGGCAGGTGGACGGGACTCTAGGTAGAAGTGTCGCTGCTTGCTGGCTGCTGGCTGCTGGCTGCTGAATTGGCGCCTGTTGGTTGGCGACCTAGAGAACTGCACACGGCCTGTGAGTCGAAAAGTGGTCGGACTGTGAGGCGGCGCACTTTGTCGCAGGCTGGACGGCGGTAGGCGGAAGGCGGGTACGATATTGGGACGGTCACCCCGAATCGTTGCAAGGCCCAAGGTCCGGATCCAAAAGTCCCAGAAGGGTTTGCCGATGCTATCAAATTAGGCCGTGTACGGTACAAGTGAGTGCGTGGTGAGCGAGGATTGAGTGTGAGTCGTGAGTGAGTCGTGAGTGAGTCTTGAGTGAGTCTTGCGTGAGTATTGGCTTGGAGTGTTGAGTCGCAATGATACGGTAGTAACTTTTGAAATCCCCGTACAAAACAAATCCGATTTTTCAGAGGAAAATACAGTAGCACCTTTTTTTTCCCTCCTCTTTTTTTATTTTTATTTGGGAGATATTATTTTTTTTCCGTTTCTTTTTCTTGGTCGAGAATCAAGTACAATAATAAAGAGTTGAGTTGAGATGGATGAGATGAGATAATCTGCAGACTTCAAAGAGCCGCTGTCTAAAGGTTCGTGGAATCATACATGTTTGACGATAAAGACAGAAAAAGAGAGAAAGATGCGATACAGGCGGGCATGGCCTCTGTTTTGTTGCAATTCTCACCCGTCCCTCGTCCCTCGTCCCTCGTCCCTCTCCATCCCTCGCATCACATCTGGAGACTCGTGTTAGCTAATGGCCTTTGAATGGCTTACAACGCTTCCCTCTTGTACGGTGAGTCATTGGCACCACAAGTCCTCTTCCTCCAATCTCCAATCTCCAATCTGGGAGATCCCTTGGATCCTGGAAAATGGAAAATCGAAAATCGCCAAATCCACTTCAAATCCTGGAATCGGGCTAAGACTGGTCCGGACTGGACTGTAGCCCGTAGCCCAAACGAAACAAGGATCCCGCCAGTCTAACCGGCTCTGGCCTAGCCGCCGCAGTGATGAGTCGAACGCTTTCACCCAAAATTCCAAAATTCAGCCACGCTTTTGCTTCCTGCAAATCATCGGCCACCATTCCTAAGCCATGAAGATGGGAAAAGAAATTGGTCCTTGCGGAGTGGCCATTCCATTCCTCCCTTCTATTACCAAGTATTACCAAGTACTTTGTAGCCCCCATCATCACTCGAGGACAGCTTGACAGTAAAAAAACAAAGGGGACAAAGGGGACAAAGCCGTCTTGACCATGCTCACCCGCCGCGCCACTCGAGAATGACGCGGAAACGAGAAGAGCCTCGTATTTGTTAGTTCATACTTTGGCGCAAGACCTTTAATCATACAAGTGCAATTCTACAATTCTACAATTCTACAATTCTGATATTCTCTCCCGACCCTTCGCCTTCTATGTAGCCTACTCCTGGGTGTGGGGTGTGTAGCCTGTGTAGCCTGTGTAGCCTGTGTAGCCCGTGTCACGCAGTCCAGCAATTCCAATGTCACGCTCTACCGAAAAGGAATCGAAGTGGAAGGGAGAAAGGAATGTTGTGCCTGGCTGCCTGTCGCGAATCTTTCAGGTCCTCTCTCGTTTTGTCCACACCTCCATTGCATCCGGCTGTGATGAGCCTTGGTGATGTGGACGCGGTGGTATCATACTGCACACCCCCCCTCAGCCCGTCTGTGCAGTCGCCGTGCTTTAATGAATGTAAAGCATAGCCTTGCAATCAATGCAGACACCAGGACTATCAGGACCATCACCACTGCACAAGTACAGCACTGCACAGTAATGTCTCCACTGTACTTCGTAAGTACTGTAGCAGTCGCAGGCAAACCATCTCGGCATCGGCACTTGAAAAGGAGAGTTTGACTATCATGGTTAAGATCCGGTGTGGGGTGAATACACTCATGAAACCCATACGCGATTCCTCTTCCTATGTTCTATTTTCGAATCTCTTTCCCCCCCTCCGAACCGCATACCACGCAGCACTATTCATGCATCAGCCAGATGCTGTGCAGTGCGGGAAGGCTTTGATGCTTCGATAGTGTTCGAGAGATGCAAATGATCGCCTCAGCCTCTCCAACGCTGCGTACTTGTTAGTATTCGACCATGTGAGCTCGTGGCTAAATGTGCTAAGGAGAGTTTTAGAGGGTCTAATTGCATTGCTTGCGCATTGTATGCGCGTTGTTCTGATGAACTCGATCTAGCTTCAGCTTATCACAATCTTATTGCCACATTACTGTTTTCATTATCATCGGCGGTCGGCAGAATGGCGTTTATGGTATGAATCATGTGCCGTATTGTTGACTTACGGACAAAAACGCACCCAAGACTTCGGTGTCGGGCCAGACTCAAATTACTCACGCCTTTTACCTACAGAAGCTCATCATGAGGTTGCACATATCCGCATCTGCCCGTCAAGCAGATGCCAAATCATGCAACAGAACCAAATCCATGCGACACAAAAGCGATGCCCAGTTGGAAGATGAGGATGACCAGGAATGGCTTCCGGATACGCATTTCCACTTCTCCTAACCGTGTTGGCGTCCTAGTATCATCGCCAGTTTCATAACCTTACATTTTACTAAGGCCATGTTACACATCACTCAGCATATCCGTCAGCCCCCTCTAAATCTGGAGGTGAAGGAGAATCAGATCAGTCAGCCTTCCTTTCCTTGCTTTCAAGTCAGGATATTAACTCCGAATCACAATCTCAATATTCATAAGCATCATTTTTGCAGTGCACTTCCATGGCTATGCTACGCATCTACGCATGTACAGCACAGCAGTATGGTAGCTTGTGAAAGATCACTCGACCACGATCTCGACGTTCCTCTTCGATCTCATCGTGGCATGTAACAAACAGAAGTAACTCACTCATTCAATGAAGCCTTTTACCATCTGTTTGTTCTACCCTTGATGCACACAGCCAATTATCAAATCGAAGGCATTTCCCCGCTTTCCGAGAACACCTTACGCTGATTGGTTTTGTGACGGGCAGCATTATGCTGCAGCTTGCCCTTTGGCTTCATGCTCGTTCCCGGCGTTGCCACCAAAATCTCAATTGATTAGTCCTGTAGATTCCCTTCGTATTGTGCATTGCATGGAGTGCTCTTTGCGCAACGGTCCGCTTCACCCACAATCAAAATATCTGGATGAGGAACCTCACCATCTTGCTTGCACTTGGCGAGGCCTTTCGAGCCCCTCCTAGGATCACCATCACGTTGTCAAAGTTCTTATCCAATACGTATTTCGGGGCATCTCACGATGACTCAATGTGAGTCGAATCATCTCACCTACTCTCTCTACCACTCCAAGACTGCAAGTGCAAGCGTCGGTATCACAGCCCGAGCTCCAGTAAACTAGATTATGCAGCATCGGCGAAATAGTCTCCTCGTAGGTAGTACGGTGCTATCTTCTCTAGGCCGACGAGAACGAGCGCATCTCGCAAACATATCACAAGAGCTTAAGAACGAGACACAAAACGAATACTGCGTGCACTTATTGAGCTCAGCCAGTCCAACGGTTCCCAACGAGGGACATGCTGTATTTTCCGTCGTCATCAGGTGATGGAATTGCAAATAAACACATCATCTTAGAGTAAAACATTACCACCATCACCAAGGGGCCATCTCACCTCACGGTGAGTCCTACTTTGGTCTCCCCCCCCCGCGTAACTCTCGCACGCTGGCAATTCTGCATCCCACCGGCCGGCCCCTGGAGTGTGTTATTACCATCACAACACGAAGGAAATAATAAAGGCTCCTATCAGGATCCAAAGCTCTTTACCTATCAGTCCAGACTTGAAAACTATCGATCACGATACCCGTTAAAACACGACACAAAAATGACCACGCCATCATCGTCCATCCACCCACCCACCCATCCATCCATCCATCCATCCATCCATCCATCCATCGTCAGTTTTTACACGATACTCCGTAATCGCTACCCCAGTCGCATTCCTTTGCTCCTTTGCCTCCTTACCTGTGAAAGTGGGAGTAACTTTATTTTTCCATCGTCGACGATTGACTCATCTAGTACGAAAGTATCAGCAGACAGATAATCCGGAGCCTTTTCTCGCCCCCGTGTAGGTGTACCAAGTACCTTCGGCCTATATCGGAATGTCCGTTACCCCATCATGTATCTACAGAACAACGATCAAGTAAGCATGTCTAATCAACATCTAGATTCCGAAAGAGGAAATCTTCCAGAATATCTGCATCGGAGGTTTGGCTCTATTGGAGGGATGCATAAAATTTTCGGCAGAATTGAATGTGTCTTGCAATTACATAAGCGCTCATTGGTTGGAAGAAGGAGAGAATTTTCAGCCACATGTTTCTGCACCGACCAGCCTCGGTATACGGTGGCCTTTTTGTGCCGATAGTGACATGTGCCGAAAGGCGACGGTCTCTCCGAAATCTTGGTATCACAGCAAGGAAGTAACATAACATACACCACATGTTGAGAAGAGAGAAGAGAGAAAATCAAGAGGCGCAGAATCAAGACCTGTTCTTCCATCTCTAAGCAAGCAAGAATAAGAGACTGGAAAAGTTGGTTTCCCACGCGATACCATGTCGCTTCCAATCCCCAAATGGCGTCGACCAGGATTCAATTCCTTTGGTCCGTCCAGCGCCGACTTACACTCTGATCACATCACACACACCTATACTTCGTACACACAGGCGAGACAGGTAAGCAAGCAATGCAATGAAAAGAAGCGACGGAAAACTTGAGAAAGCAAAGCACAGCAACCAGCACGGGGTGGTTTCGGTATACTACTTTCGGTAGTGGACCGACTGTAGGCAGCAGTCTATAGTACCTAAGCATCAAGCATCAAGCATCAAGCATCTCACTTCAATGTTTCGGGTGGGTAGTGCAAACGCTTTAAGCTTCTTCTTTCTAATCTCCTACTACTGTATCAAGCGGAGGATCATTATGCTGTTTGATTATATTGTCTCTTTACGCATGATCTTGTTACCTGCTTCTGCCTGCCTACATATCAGATGTATAGCAAAAATCCCAGCCCCGCCTACCAGCCTGATGCTAAATCCAGCCTCGAGTAAGGCGACAGTTCAGCTGCTGTAGGCAGATTTTATTGGTTGGTGTTGAATGCCTTCTATCATCCTGTTGTACTTCCAAGAGACTTAACTAGGCTCTTTTTGCTTTTTGCCTCCCAAAAACGCGTGCGCACTGCGTGCCTACCTGGTCGAAACTTTTCACTGCCCACCCCCTCTTCACCAGATTTCGGATCTGGGAAATCGGGCGGTGCTTGTGCTGGTGTTGGTGCTGCGATGATGCCTTGTTTCAGTTTCGCGCGCGGAGGTGGGAAGGGATTGTCGGCGCGAGTGTCATGTGATGTGAGTCACGATCTGGGAAATTTTTGAACCACATAATCCTGGTTGTGGATCCTGTTACCTTGGTTACTTCTTCTTCTGCGCCTTTGGGGCGAACTCACTTGGTAGAATGGGGATGGGGAAGGGATTGGTTGGACTGGATGGTTGGAGGTGACTGGGTAGTGCATGTATGGTGTATGCGTTGTGATTACACTCAGCTAGGCAAAGGATCTGTGTTGTTTTTTGGTTGTACACATGAAGCTTAATTTGATAGGTAGGTGACCTTCTTGGTCTGGGATGATTTTTGATCACGATGAAGTCTCGTGTCTCGATACCAAGCATCTCAGAGCTCGCGTTAGTTTTCCGAGTTATATGCCCCGGTTCTTGTCTTACTCATTTTTAAAGTTCACAATAACTTACCATATTATTCGTACCAAGTGTGTCAAGGTAGCTTTTACTTTGATTCTTGTTTCTTTGCATCCGTCAGTGTTGTGAGAAATGTCCCGGAAACGGCAGCAGGTAAGGTGGAGCTGAAATGTTACCATGTGATGTTATCGGTGCGGCTAGAGTAGATTCAGCTCGTTTGATCTGACTCTTTTACCGCCTCGTGATGTTTAAGCGATTTCATCTGTTTTTTGCCTCTCGTTAGTTTGAGGGGACGGAGTACGGTGAGGATATTCTAGGCATATGTGTAGTCGTTGGCGTCATGAAGCTCGGCTTAGGAGCTGGGGGAGGAGGCAAATTGCTTTGCAATCAAGTGACTGACCTCGATGTGTTTGCGTTGCGTTGCGTTGGTAGTGTAAGTGCTCATGGAGTTTATCTTTGAACCTTTGTGCGGGCTTGTATCCTATCCGAGTGATGCATAAGCTCATCTGCGTATATGCATACGGGTACGACCTGCGCGAGTGAGATGCATCCGTGGGAGCCTGGTTCTACAACTCAAGAACTTTATCCAAAGACTTAAGTGGAAAGTTCGAACCTGAGATGATCGCACAGTAAGGCACATAGTGTTTTAATATACCGAATCAACTTTATCGTATACTTGGCCGCCATCTTCTCCTATACTATCGTAGCTCAACCGTGCTTGATAATCTAAGTGAGTTTATATGATCATCCCAATACTCGATCATTGATCTGTTCATTGGAGAGGATATCTATCGGTCCCAACAAGCACAATACTCGTCTCTTCTTCCGAAATATGCCTATGAAGAGGTGAATGTCATTCTCAGACCTAAATATCCATTTGCAATACCTCTGATTGGGGCTACTTTAGCAGTGAGCTAGGTATGCCATCAGTCATATGCGTCGTCGGACTCGTAGGTATGACCAGAACTCACGATGGACTTTTTTACTTATAAATTCGGAAAGAACTACTCGGAAGCGGCGGTGACTTGACGGGACTTCTTTCTTTTCTTTCGGGTTATTGGCGCATCTAAGATCTATTGCAAGGAGAAAAGAGGACGAGGTTCAAAGAACGCTACCGAAGCTATCTTCCCGAGTCGAACCATAGAGTGTGTATATAGGTAGGCTTTCCAAAATGGGCCGCGAGAACCCGAAAAGCAAAAGGCGTGAGAGAGGGATGCTGTGTTCCGTTATGATACAGCGAGCACGTTTCACCCGGAATTTAAGCTGAGAAATAGGTCCCACTTATGATGGCATTCATGAACAGGTCTAGGTTGAAATGTCGATCGATGTAGCAATCACAAGAGTTGACCACTACAGCTTTCTGAAGTCTACCTTAATCACTTCCGCTTTTCGAAGAATTCATCTTCCCCATCCTTCCCTGATATATATCCCTCTAAACCCGCATCACTCTCCACCTAGATGTTCCCGTGCCCATCATCGTTAATACTACTTTGGACATTAGGAATTAGAGAGTATAAAAACCCATGCAGTCAACGTCGAAGGGGATTTGATTGCCTGATAATACGAGAAGGTTATGCGGTGGAATAGGGAAGACCAGGTAGTTTTAAAGGTAGAGGGTGAAGTTGTGATACTGGCCAGCTATGTAGTGGGTGCGGGTTTGCATAATGGTTTAGTGCTAGGTTTGATATTGGAGGTTTAAGTTCATGGAGGAGACATGAGAAAACGGAGGGCTGTAAGCGTAAGCGTAGCGTGAGTATGAAGATGGCTGAGTCTTGTTTAAAGATGGAGTGGTGCTCGTTGCTAGAGAAGTGGTGGGATGAAGTATTAGGCATAGGTTTTGCATTGGGCCGCGGTGATGGCGTTGGCGATGATGTTAATAGATCAGATGGAATCTGTTATTCCTGGCACTGCTGCAGGGGAACTTTCAGGGTTCATTGGGCGTTAAGGTTTAATAGTGTAGACGGGCGGGTATGGAGCTGAGAGGTCTTAGTATCGAGCAAGGGGAGATAATGTTTGTGCTGAGATATTGAACGTCGAGTGCTCATAGTGAGTCTAAACTTACCTTTGACCGACGGGCTATGGGGCGGAGGAAGGAGATGGGAGAACCGTTCATGGCTTCTACTTGAAGGAATGGTATATTGGAAATGGAGAGGAAATCATGACGAGATATTCTTTTTGAGGAGGACTAGAGTGATCGCAAGGTTGGCTATTTATTCCTTGCTGCAGGTAGAGATTGATATAGAATCCATGTAATGAATATGTTTATTCTGGCAACAATCATCACAGATCAACATTAAATAGTTCTTAGTTTGTCTGCATGCAGGCGCGTGTGAAGTGGATGTAACTGTAGCACTGATCTCGGTGGTGGTGTCGGGGAGGTTTGTAGTGTCACCGCCTTTGACGGCAGAATTTTTAATTTTTGGAACTTTGAATTGAGCTCCCAGAACAGTGACCTTAACGTTCACACCAAGAAAATGCCCTAGCACGATCAATTATGTCGCCCCAGGACTCAAATGGTTCTTCCGGCCCCTCAGACTCCAAGAAACGCAAAGACCCCCCCAAATCGTCTTCAGGGGAGAAAAGCCATGCAAGCAAAGGACGCGATATGAAGCGCGCCAAGACCAGAGATGCGCGATCAATCATGACACAAACTGGGGAGACTGCACTCAAAAATGGAGATTTGGATTTGCAAGCCTTTTTGAGAGCAAGAGAGTTTGAGATAAAAGCTCTGGAAAATGGCATGCAGAAATCGAAAGCTTCTTTGACTACTAGAGCTTTTCAGCAGGTCCCGCGGGATATGAGGAGGAGAACAGCGAGTCATAATGTGAAGAGGGTTCCGAAGCGTTTGCAAAAGAGAGCTGGGAGAGAAATGAAAGAGGATAATACACCAACTGTGAAGGCCAGTAAGAGGAAACCTAGGAGTTCAAGAAGTCATATACGACGAGAGACAGCAAAGAAGTTGAGGGCTTTGGCAGATAAGAAGAGGGCTTCTAAAGGCGTTGTGGATGCTGTCGATATTATCACAAGAGAAGCCAGACCAAAAATTCGGAAAAACGCATTGAACGCGCCACCCAAACAAAATTCGAAGTTTAGGAAACGACAGGTTCATAAAACATGGTTGCCTACCCATTTGTGGCATGCGAAGAGGGCGAAAATGACGGAACCGAACAATCCCTTGTGGAGGATGGCTATACCGCTCACTTCAAATGAAAAATCGTATCGAGCAACACATAGGGCGGCCGGGATTAGAGGAGCTGTGGCTTGGGATATGAGCTATATGAGTACAATTGGCTTGAGGGGGCCGATAGAAAGTCTTGGGAAAGTCCTCTCAGCTGTAGGGGTACCAGATGAAGACGTGAGTGGACCAAAAGGCGAAAGCTGGCGGAAAGGTAGACGAAGTTGGAATGGCTGGCTCAGCAAACAAGTCAAAGGCCAAAGATTACAAATTAGCCCTGCGGTTGCATTCTGGGAAATCCCTTCTGAGGAAAGTCCAGACACTGTATCGAAAAAGTCAATAAGACAAATCTTCATCAGAATCCATCCTGCTGCTTTCCTTGAGACCTGGAATGAGCTACTTCGTCTTTCGGAATTACAAAGCCTAAGTGTTCAGATTGAGGATCTTCGGTTTGAGATTGGAAGCATTGAAATAACTGGTCCGGGCTCGACGGAAGCTTTACTTGGTATACTTCATCCATACCATGAAGCTGAAGCCTCGAAGGAATCCCATGCACAGACTTTCACTTCTTTAGGGGGTGTTACAAACCCTGCGTCTCTACCTGCGAACTCGATATTATCATTTTCCATAATGGATCCTAGACTCCGCTACCCTCCTCGCAGAATCACACTTCCTGATCCCAATGACGAAGAAGCCAACTTCTCTTTACTGGAGACTTTATCTACATGGCCAGCGGATAAAGCGCCTGCATCTTCGCATTTGTTCGACAGAGACATACGCTATAAAGCTGCGCGTCTTCCTTCACAAAAAGCTTTAAATCGTCGCAAAGCCCTTGCACCACCGGGAGCATTTCCATCTATCACGGAACGCGATCCATCCATACCCCTCATACTTATGACCTCTCGCATGACACCGGAAAGATCAGCGCAAGGCAGCTGGACTCTTCTGGTTCCATGGAAATGCGTTCTGCCTATTTGGTATGGCCTAGTACACTATCCTCTTTCTTCTGGCGGAAATCCACGATTTGGAGGCTTGCAGGAACTGAGGCAAATACACTTCGAGCATGGTGTTCCATGGTTCCCAGCTGATTATCCTGGGACGAATTCTGGATATGCATGGGAGGTCGAACAGAGGGAAAAGAGAAAGACAGATTGGGAGAAGAGACCAAAAGGGAGGAGGATTGAATGGAAATCTGTTGACTTGGGGGGTGAGAGAAAGGGAGAAGTGGGATTGGGCTGGGCTTGCGATTTTGAAAAGGTGGTTGGCGTATCGACGGACTCTTCGGTGGATCAGGAGTGTACTTTGGCTTTCGATTCAACTCAGTCAACCCAGTCAACTCAGTCAACAGCTCCACTCGAGACAACAGCTCCAGCCAAAGAACCTGAAAATCCTTTCAATCAACTTACTACGAAACAAGTATCTTCTTTGCTTTCGTCTCCTGATACAGATCTCCCACCATCAAATTTCCTTGCTACGATCCGTCTCACGCTTCTCACCCGCGGCGTTGCCAAATCCTGCGCACGTATCTACCGTCTGCCATCTCCATCCGTACCAAGCAACTCCGATTCTATCAACACAATATCCGCTTCTACCACCTCTTCTAACTTCCGCGATCAATGGCTCTCCCTTGTACCCAACCCAACGAAATCCAAACCTCCACCAAATCCGAAAAAGCAACAACTTCAAACACACATACCGCTCAACATGCCACTCCCACAACGTGTCCGACTCCTAGCTCAAGAACTTCTCCAAAATCCACCATTAAGGTATCCGAAAGTCAAAGAGGAAGATGACGAGTACCCGGTTGTGCCGGATGAAGAAGATTTAATAGGTTTTGTCACGACGGGAGAGTATAATTTGGCCCAGGGGAAGGCGGTTGCGCTGGGGAGTGTAGGGGTCAGGGGTTTAGTCGAGGGTGTGAGGAGAGATAGAGATATAGATGGGAAGAGAGAGAAAAAGGGAAGGTGGTGTATAGTTAGGAATGCGGGCGAGAGGACGGGGAGATTGGCTAGATGGGATCTAGTGGGATGAATGCGGGGCCTGACTGTTTCGTGGGAGAGCTTATCTTTCAAAAATAAGCAGTCCAAATGGTCGATATCTATACAATATTCCAACCGCTCATCGTGTGTCGTCGGGCTTATAGATTACATGTCCCAAGATCGCGACATGAGTTTACAACAAGTAGAAAGCTTGTCTATGGAGCTGCAACAAGACCAAAGAATCTTTCACGAATTAAGACTGTTGAGCCATCACTTAATATTTGCCTAACTGTTCATTCATTCTCCATGTCACACTTTTGTACATGTTAACACCCAATGATCGCCGCGCACCTACAGTATCCCGCCTCTGCTCTGCTTCAAGACTTCCCAAACCCTGTCGATCGACTCCGCGACCGCCTCAGGTAACTTTCCCTCCCCAATGCTCGCCAAATTCTCATTAATCTGCTCTAATCGACTCGCACCTAATATAATCGCATCTCCGCCTCCATTTCCTCCACGTTTCTCCTCTAGATCTTCATTCTCCGCTATTGCTCCTTTCAGAACCGAATGCCAACATATCCACCTCAGCACCGCATCCCGGGAACTAATACCCAGTGGGTCCAAGATACTTTTGAGTTCTGTCATCGCTTCATGGAGTTGTACGTCACCATAGAGGGTTTGGAAGGCCTTACCAAGGGGATGAGTGCTGCTGAAACGGCTTTGAGCTGGAGGCTGAGATTGTGGCTCAAGAGTGTAGGAGCCAGTTAGAAAGCCTGCCGCTAGTGGTCTGTTTTGCATTGGTTAAGTTGGGGGAAATACAATCAGATATCAAGGAGGTCAAGGAGAGAAGATGCTTTCGCTAGGATAAGTTGGAGGTAGCGGAAGGGCGAAATACCGAAAAGCATAAACCCTTAGGTTTAGCTCCTTCAGAGTAGGAAGTAACTCGCTTTGTAAACCCCTCGTGACCAAATTATACTCGCCTTGTTAGACAGTTGGTTTTATGAATCCATTCTCTTCGCAAACGCCCACGAAATCACGAACTTGCTTAGGAGAGAAATTGGAGAGGCCAAGCTGGGTGGTAGTTAGCTATGTACATGCCACATATGTTGTTGCTGGTGCAATTGGGCGAATGGAGGCGCTGGTCAACACAAATTACTCTTCTAAAAGCCCCTTTCCGGAACTGCGAATCTAGCGCGGCAGCCTATTCAACTAGAGGAGTTTGAGGATCCGGACGATGGCAATACAAAACATCAACCTGCTTCACTTTCAAGCGGCCCAGACTCCCCGTCATCGATCGTTCAATCGCTTCGGCAGTAAGCTCTCCCTCGCCGTTGCCAGCAGAGGGGTTTGTGAAGACTTTTGTGCTGATGGAAAATCCCTGGTCAGCAGCTTTTGCTTCGCCGAGAAGAGTCTCGGATAATCCGAAATTTCCAGGTGGGTAACGAGCTGCGGTATCAATGTGGGTTATTTGGTAGTGCTTGAAGAGGTTGAGGAGGGCTTGCACAGAGGAGGCGGTGGGGAAGTCTGAGCCGATGTTGCCGCCGCCAAAAATCAGTGTTGGGGAGCTCATGCTGGAATTATATAGTGCTTCTGGGCTTGAGAACTCGCGGGGATAGATCAGGTGAGACGCAGGTAGGTTAGGTGTGAAAGGTTGGAGAGAGGGTTGGTTATTGTCTGAGGAGTTTGTACCAACAGCTGTAGGCTTACTTTTCTTGAGACTAACACTGGGGTGTCAGAATTCCGTGAGAGTGGCCTATGTTTCGTCGAAGAATTTATAATCATGCACACTTCCCTTGGACCGCTTTGGTAGCTGAGAGAGTCAAAGAAACCCGCTCTCATCTCGAACCTAATCGTGACTATTTACGAAATACCACAGCCGATTCTGAATATTTAGCACCTTCATTTATGTCAAGTATCTAGTAAGAAGATTCGCGTTTCGGTTGCCACACTCAACTTTGAGTTTAGACAAGCCTATTCTGGCAGTCATAGAGAACGAGCTGGCTTAAAATCATATATCAAAGCATTTCAGCGTTCCTGGGTTCTTGAAAGGATAAATACCAACCATTGCTGCTTCTTATCATAAGCGAGATAATATATCTCGCTTATAGAATGTGAATACACCCGGTCAGCGGCAATGAGATTCTGAGGATTGATGGTGCTTGCGTTACGGAAAATGAGAGGATTATCTTCGCATATGGGTAGTAGTAGAGAGCGCCGCGTGCTACATTGATTAGCTTCTTGTAACAAGCAGAATAGCATCATCTAGTCAAGTAAGTACTTGCTGATTTTGATGTGGTAATACTGCCGCAAATAGTCTATCTGGCTGTCAATTGTGTGATCATAGAAGATCTGTAGCCCGGATTTCACCGTGACATCTAATGAAAATTATGAGTTAGTGCCGCAGAAATAAATCAGAACATGCGTATTATTGTGAGCTCCACGGAACCTTGGCTCTAATATCAAGGAATTCAACTCATCGACCTTGTATCTTAGAGACTTGTTATTTAGCTGTGTTCGCAGATCATAGGTGTGATCAAACTCAGCATTGAGTTTCTCCATGAGCTACGCGTGCACCATCAATGATGCCTACATCCCACATGGCCTCATTTATTTGTTTGAATAGCTGAAATCCATTCTTGGGCAGAACCTTGGTGGTATCGTCTTTTACATTCAAGAACTGACGTTAATGGTGAGTAAACTCGATATTGGTGTTTACTGCCATTGCTTAAGTGAACACCGTATAGTTTCTCGGTTTTTTTTACAGACGCATGTCAGCCAAGTGTTAGATTTTGGCAAGAGTAGTTGTCATTTTGCCATTCGAAGGAAGTTCTGAGCTTGGAACTGCAAGTGCTGCGGATCTGAGATTTAGCATCTGTCTCCTGCTTGTACTGCAATAGGCGGCTCTGTCTATCCATAGAGAAGTGCTCCTATCATTTACCTACTTGTAGGTTTAGGGATTGCTGCTACAACCTTTGTTGTTCTGCAAATGTGGAAACAGGATCTGGCCACTATACCTCCCAGAACTATTAAACAGAGAAGTATAGTATACAGTACTGTATATATGTTCTGTACAGGCGGAGCTCTCAATATCATTCAGTACTTTGTAAATTTCCCTAGCCAGTCTCGGGGTAAACATAGTTGCTAACAGCAAGCAGTTACCAATTTAGTTCCAAGCTATATAAAGTATTAAAACCTTCGATTCGGGGACTCGTATTCTATCTACTACTTTAGGAACTGTACTATTCTCCTTTGTTGCTGGATTTAGTGTAGCAAAGATAGGCTACTATACGCTGTTCATAGTAATTAGTGCTACCTTGCAGCTTATAGACACTTCCCTTTCAACTACTTTTTACATCGCATCGCCAACTACACAATAGGTAGTATACTAGTTGATTTACAGTACTGGGGTTGGTCTTGGTATTCAGTAGGTATATACTGCCGCTTAAACGGTACTCACTGCTACAGATGTTCCTACCGGAGCTGTAATACTTGCTTTCGCGCAGATATTAAGTAATAATATCTGGTTGCCTGTAGCGCAGAATATCTTAACAAGCTAATTGCTTTAGAGTCTTGTGAAACAGTTATAAAATCGCAAGAGGTTATAAAAACTTAAGATAAACTGATCTATCTGCTTTATTCTATATATAAAGCTGTTTAAACAATGTTTTTATATCCTTATTTATATTTCTAGTATATTCTACTAATAACAAATCTAAAAAGAAGTTATTTCAATATTTAGAGATTATTCCTCAATTTAAGAATATCTTTATATATCGAAATAAGTCTCTATAAACCTATTAATAAAGAATAACCTTCTTATATACTCTCTTTAGTTCTAATTCTCTAGATCAAAGCTAATATCTTTAATCTTAGATATAATATTAATTAATCTTAATTGTTAAATAAATATAATATATTTTTAAGATAATAAAAGCTTTATAAAGTTATCTATAATTATATTAATTATAAGAATCTATTTAATTTTAATATACTTTCTTTATACTTCTTATTATATTTAGTAAGAATAAATATTAATATACTTTAACTTAGTTATTAGTTAGAATATATTTATTTAAATAAGTTGAATAGTTTATTAATTATTATAAAAAATATTTAAATCTTATTCTAGATTTAAACTAATATATTAAAATAGTTTTTTTTATTATATTAATTTTTTAATTATATTTGATAATATCAATAATTCTATTTTTATATTTAATATTATTATAATTCTCTATTTAGATACTTTATAATAAATAATATTTCTAAAAAGTTAGAAGTAAAATCTATTTAAATTAAATTAAATAATAGAGTTATCTTTATATATTATATTACTAAAAATAATAAAAATCTCTTTTATAAAGATATTATTATTAAAAAGAATTATAAAGTTCTTAGTTGATATTAGATATTTAAAATAATAGTTTATAATATTAATATATTATTAAAAGAGATTCTATTAGAATTTAATTAATTTAAAGATTGTTTTTATAATATCTAAATAGAAAATAATAATAATATAAGTTAAGAATCTAATATAGTTTTAATATACTTTTATTTAGAATTAAGAAATAATATTATTAAATTTAATAAGTTTAATAGATAGTAGTAATAGTATTAAAATAAATTTAAATAATAACTTAATTTAAAAACACTTTTAAAGCTTTTAGATATAAGAATCTTAAATTAAAAAGAGTTTTTTTTCCTCTTTTTTTCTAATTATTTATATATTAAAAAAGTGATTAATTTCTTTTATTATTCTAAGTTTGAATTATTATATTAATTTATACTCGAAATCATTTATTCGATCAATATATTTAGAATAGTAAATAATAATAATATTATTAATATAGAATATAAAAGTTAATTAATTATTTATAAATAAATAATTAATATCTAATATTTAGAAAACTTCTAGTTTTTCAAGAATAGAAATAAAAAGAGAATATTATAAATTAAAAAAGATTTTAAATTTATAAAAAGTTTATTTAATAAAAAGAATAAAACTAAGTTAATTGAATTCTAATAGATATTTATAATAGATTAGTAGATTTAATAGTATATTAATAAAGATATTAATTATATTATATTATTATATTTTTAGATTGAATATTATAATTATAATTATAATTATTTTAAAGGTTTATATTACTAATATTATTATATATATATTATCTTCGATTTCTTATAGATTCTCTTTTATATAAAGTTATACTTTGAATTTAATAAAGAATCTATTTTTATCTAGTTTATATTTAAAAACTTATTTAAATAGTAAAGATCTATTAATATTAATTTTATTTATTTAAATTTTAATATACTTGAAAATATACTTTAATTATAATATCTTTAATTTTTTTTCAACTACTTTTTATTATTTATTTATAAATAAACTTCTTATAACTTTAATTTAATATTAAGGTTCTACTAATAACTACTTTTAATATACTTTTTTATTTCGATTAGTAAGAAAAGTATTAAAAGTATAATAATTTAAAAAGTAAATATTTTAAGTTTAATAACTATTTTTAATAATATTTAATAAATCTACTTTACTATTAATTTCATTTACTTTTAAAGCTAGTAATAATATTATTTAGATTTCGATTAGATTATAAAATTATATAATTATTAATATACTAGTTAAACTTAAATTATTATTATTATTACTAATATATATTTAAGAATTATCAAGTATTGAAAACTAAATTAACAAGTTATTTATAATATTACTTTGTAAATTATCTAATTTATTTCTTTTCTAATTAATTGACTTTTCTTTATTTAAATCCTTTTTTAAATCTTTATTAACTAATTCCTTATTTAACTAATTTTAAATATTATTTATACTTTCTTAAGAATCTTTTAAATCTAATATATCTATTATAATTATATCCTATATTTTATTATTATTAATAAGTTATATAATATTTAGAATTTCTATTTATTATATAATATTTTCTATTTATTCTTTAATTAGTATATCTAAATTAATATCTTCTAGATTATATCTTTTATTTTAATTAAACTTAATATTTTAAATTCAAATAACTTTTTCTATATTTAAGATTTAAACTCTAAAAATATTTATTAAATTATAATTAACTAGATAACTAATATAAACTTTTAGTTTAAATTTATTAAACTTTAAAATACTTTTATCTAGTATATAAACTTTATATCTAAATAGTTAAAGATATACTAATAATAGCTTTTTATCTTTAATAAGTTTAAATAAAGTTTTTTATTTATTTTATTTAATTAGTATTTGATTTCTAAGATAAATTAATATCTTAACAATCTTTAATTAAAAGAAATAAAATAAATTAGTTTTAATCTTTATTATTTTAACTCTTATAATAATTATTCTATTAATAATTTCTATTACTTTATTTTATATTTATATTATAAATATAGATTATTAGACTTTATATTCTTTTTAAAAGTAATAACTAATAAAATCTTTTTATAAATTCTTTTTACTATCTAAAATTATAAAGTGGATTTTGAATTTATAATATTATTTAATAAAAATCATTATTTTAATAAATAGTTTAAATATCTTTCTAAATAATATATATAATTTAATTATATTATATCTTATATTTAAATAATGAATATAAAATAAATATTAATAATTATTATATATTTCTTATAAATAAATTAGATTTTATATAATCTTATTAAATAGTTTACTATTCTTAATATAGTTTTTTAGATTTAAATAAGATATCTTTTATATTACTTTTAATAAAGTATAATATTTATATTCGATTATTTTTAATATTTCACCTTTAATTATTTTCAAACCTTTAATAGCTTCTTTGATATAATTAATAATATTAGAATTTAGATAGTTTAATAATTAATAAATAATTGTTTTTGAAATTATTTTTATTTTTTATTAGTTATAGTTAATAGAAAATATAGAATATAATTTAAATACTTTTAATAATTTAAATATCTAATAGTTTCTATTTTAATATAAATAATAAAAATAAGTTCTATTTTCCTTTTCAAATTTTAAAGTATTTTAAATATTTTAATAAATACCTTTATTATTAAAAAGCTTTAATATTATAAGATTAATTATAAAGCTTAGAATAAATATAATATTATTAAACTTAATTTAAATAAGTCTATTTAATATTTAAATATTAATTATATAATATCTATATACTTTTATTATATAATTTATTATTCTAATTATTAATTAATTCCTATTTATACTTTATATTAATTTAAAGATCGATAAATTATTATATATATAAATATTACTTCTATTATTAAAAACTTAATAGTTTTTAAGATAATAATCTAAGTTTAAATTATTCTAAAATAAGATATATAATATAAATAAGTTAATATTTTTATTATTATTAACTTTTGAATTGTTTTTTAATTTTAATAAATTAATTACTTTTAATTTATTTTTTATTAATTTTATTTCCTTCTTTATATATTCTTATTTAAAAGTATATTTTTCTTTAAAAGCTTTATAAAGACTAGTAAAATCTTTAATCTTTTTAATAATTAATTCGATCTTTTATTTATTTGATTTCTAATCTTTTAAGTAAAATTAAAAGTTTAGTTCAAAATATCTCGAAATACTATAACTAATTCTTCTATATATATATAACTTATTTAAATCGAATAGTAGTTAATCTTTATTCTTCTTATTATTATTTTTATTATTATTTTGTCTTTTAAATATAGTAAATAAACTATTATTATTTAATTAGAGAGAATTATATTATAAATATTATTAAAAATTATTAATAATATCTTTAATAATAATTATAATTAATTTAACTTTCTATTACTTATTTAATTTAAATTAATATATATTAGTTTATTTTAAATAAACTAATAAGATAATATTAAAAAAGATAAATTAAAGTATATTCTTTTAAACTTTAATTATATTTAAATCTTTATATTCTTTATAAATTATTTATTATTATTCAATCTATTATTCGATACTTTAAGTTATATTATATTAATATATTTATAAGAATATATTTACTAATTTATTCTTTTATATATAATCTAATAAAGTAAATCAAGATTTAAAAGTTATTAACTTAGTTTAAACTATAAACTTATTTTCGATATATATCTTATTATAATCTAATATAATATTTTTAATAAATTAGTTTATTATATCTAGCTTATTAATTTAATTATAATATCTAGTTAAATAAATATCTTTATAATATTAGTAAGTTATTTTATACTCTTTCTTTTAGTTTATAAAAAGAGTAGTATATATAATTGTTTCTTTATTAAAGTTATTATATTCTAGTATATATAGTTTAATTAGTTATTATAATTATTAAATAAGATTTAGATTTATTAAATCCTAGATATCAAAGCTAGTTATAATAATAGATTTAATATTTAAGATCTATTACTTCTAATTAGATATTAAGTCTAAAATATAAAAGATTATTTTACTTCCTTTTATTATTTTTAAAGTCGATTTAGTTTAAAAAGATTAATCTATAAAGGGTTTTAAGATAATTATAAAAAATAACTTAAAAGCTTTATCAAATATTTATAATATAACGATAATTCGATAATTTAGTTTAAAATATAAAATTAAAGAGAGTTTATAATTATAAAACAATTATAGAATTGCAAGAGGTTATAAAAACTTAAGATAAATTAATCTATCTGCTTTATTCTATATATAAAGCTGTTTAAATAATATTTTTATATCCTTATTTATATTTCTAGTATATTCTACTAATAACAAATCTAAAAAGAAACTATTTCGGTGTTTAGGGATTATTCCTCGATTTAGGAATGCCCTTATATATCGAAATAGGTCTCTGTGGGCCTGTCAGTGGAGAATGGCCTTCTCACAGGTCTGAAAGACTCTATACCGAGCCTAAACCCTCAGGTAATATTAGATATAGGCGCTACTAGCTTGAGAATTATAGTTAGAGCACAAGACTTGGATGGTGTACTTATGATATACAATGATAGTATAACCAGAGTGTTCTATTACGCAGTAGCGTTGAGTGCGGCTGCCTTGATTGCAGTCGCGGGAATAGAATGAAAATCAATGAAGAAGACGCGATAAAGATGATAGATGGATATAAAGCTTTCATCTAAGTTTAGCAGATTAACAGTATCTGTGAAATAATCGGGGTGCATATGATTTATGATGAAATTTTGTGCAAAGCTTGTATATAATACCGGGAAAAATGATGTGCAGGCATGCTAATTCCTCGACCACCAAAGTTGCACTTCCAAGAATAAATATTTCCACTTAGGTTTAGATCATTTTGAAATCTATGGAGGTATAATCGATAGAAAAGTATTCAGCAATGTCTGCTTAAAGAGCAAATCTCAAAAACTGGATTAAAAAATCCCCCTCCAAAATTGAAACATTTTGTATGCATGAGCTTCAAAGACAATATACTTCAAGCTCCGAGTCAACTCAAAGACTCGCTACCCCTCCTAATCCTCACCTGTCTAGTCACAGCACCTTTCGCCATCGGAGTCCTCCGGTTTCTAGTAGAGCTCGTATTGAAACGTTACGCGGTACCTATTAAAGACACCAGTTACATCCAACTGACATACGGCATCCTCAAAACTATCTAAGCCCTCCAAATTCTCACCTGGATCTCCAACTTCCTCCTCAAACCTACACTAGCACCAACGTCCATATCCATCCACATCTCCACGGAGCCTGCGCGGGACTTACTCCTCGCAAAATAATCCTTCTACTCTATCCTCATCGGCTTCCTACTCCTTCGCTTCGCGCCAAAAATCACTATATTGCTCCTCGGTCTAATCATCCTAGCCCTCGGCTTCGGCTACAACTTCTTAGTCCGGAGTCTAATGAGTCTTTACGTAGATGAGAAGTATCTGTTCCGACTACTTTTCACCAGTGGGAAAGTAGAGATCATAGGGAGTTTTTTTCAGGGCGCTGATGAGGGCGGGGCTGTTTACGCTGGGGATGAAGTTTGGTGGGGGATGGATTGGTCTGCCATGTTAGGAATTCGCGGGGCTGGTGCGGTTTGTGTTGGGGGGTTGCGGTTCGTGAGGGTGCCGGGATATGGGGAGATTGGAGGGGGGAGGTAGTGCTTGTGGAACTGGGGTTGGATTTGCATAGAGGTATGGAGTTGGTGCGGTGGATTTGATCACAGAGATATCATCATCCTACGGAGATATTGAATCTAGTTAGACCCTGACAACTACTTTGCAGCATGTGAAATTCGCCTCGAAAGCAGAGCTATGATGGCGCAAGGAATAGTATATAGTAGTTGAGGACTGCAGAAGCCACGAGTTATAAGTCATCCAGCTTGCAGCTGGTTCGGTAGACAATCCCGTACCAAGTGGTTCATATCGAGATATATCAACACAGCAGTGGTCAGACTCATCTCAGGGAGAGCTTCAATAGATAATGCATTATGGCAATGCAAGAGCCATTCGAGAGGGCAGTATTATCAAACAGCGTACTCTAGTCTCTAAATTATCCCGCCACTACATTCTATCTCGTTCTTCCGCTACTGCCCACCGCCCTACGCTCTCTCTGATACGATATACTCTATTCCTAGGTGAACAACTTCTCGCAGCCCTTACTTGTAACTATGCACAGTTTTTTTTAGGATCCCATGCATAGCTAGTTTGGGTAGTTGTGAACGACTTGACTGAGGCAATATACACTAGCTCATAGTGGTGGTTTGATTTGGAAAGGCAGGGAGAAGAATAGGGGAAAGATCATATTGTACATCACGCGCCACATGATTCAGTACCGTACAAGATGCATCGTACTAATCGAGCTTTCGCGATATCCCTCTATTCACTGATTTTCAATCAAGAGGAGAGGGAATGACACGGGATGAAAGTGGACGGAAAGAAGCAGATGTATGAACGAATTCATACATGCATGGAATAAGAACGAATAGGAGAGATAGTTAGACATTTTTGTCTGGAGGGGCATTATCAGCATCTATATATGTCCAGGTATGCGAGAAGCATACATGGGTAGGAGGACGATAAGAGGCAGACAGGAAGAAGCTAGATGATGATTGCTGAGAGCGAACAGCTGTTCGAAAACCAAGGTAGAAGGCCAGGACGGCGCGGAAAAGGGAAGGTATCGAGATTTAAAGAAGGGTGGAATGAGAAATGACTTTTTGGGAGAAGGGGAAGTCTGCGGGTGGGTCATGAAAACTCGTAGTTGCTTATGGGATCAAGATAGGGGTGAAAAGCGCCGGCTCCGGGTGAGTTCTGGTTGAGGTTTTCCGTGAGGACGTTGATTATGAAAAGGGGCTTGCATATCGTGGTTACTGGAAAGGCTGATATGACAGAAAAAGGACTCTGCTCATTGAGACGAATAAGGAGATCAAGAGGTAAGAATGATACCTGCCGAAAGGTAGATCCATACTGCAATATAGATTATAGAGAAGGGATAATGCACCTCCAATTGCCCACCGTAACTAGACATCTAGTCTTAGGATATATATCCCTCATCTATGCAAAAGGCTATCAAGCAGTTCCATTGGTAGGACTAGATTGAAGCATGTAACTCCATAGCGTTTGCGGGACGTACCCGGTGCTTCAAAGCGAATAATTCGCGTTGAGATCATGCCAATTATGTTGGTCACGGAACAACGGCCAAGTCCCAAATCATCATGTTTTCATACCAATGGAAGATACTGAACACTTTTGATGATGACAAGATACGACAACTCAGGAGACAATCGTCATAAATGACTATGGGCATGACACTTGCCACATCATTGGCCCGGACCATATCAACGTCACGTCGCGCTCACCAAGAAACCGTCTGTTAAAGCTAGCGGATCCTTCCAGCCGTCCGTCGGAGTTTTCCCCGGATTTCAAGGATCGAAAATGTAGCTGACTCTGAAACAATTTTCGCGTCATGCTCGACTCTGTATTTTGGCAAAAACCAGTAACAGGTTCTTGCATGTTCCCATTGACCGAAGACCCTGTAGCATTGGAGATGAACTCAGACGGAAATGGTAACTGCTTTCCTATGAAATTCTAATGCAGTAGAAGAAAACGTACGCTATCGATAAGATTGGTAATCAATGAGATCCATGGTGTCTTGCAAGCCTTCCAAAACTGGCGACGAGCAACGGATATACTGCTTCCCGAGGCTCTAGAGAGAGGTTATCCATACAAATTCCTTAGACCGGTCGCCACTAGAGACGTCGTGGTTCTATAGGAAAGGATAAGGTATATCAATGACCGACCAAAGTCGTAATAGAAGTAGAAGCTGGCACCATAAAACTTGCTTGAATCCCTGAACATGTAAGGGCGGGCGCCTTTCCCAAACATATAAATTGACCCAATATGGCCATGGTAGATCCATATCGGAAGAAGTGCCCCTGGTCGACGCAATATGGCAGATTCTCAACCACGCATATCGCATTTGGGAAAATTGCATGATGCTCTATTGCATATGCGTATGGAAGATCATTTGGCGCATGCGAGCCAGCCAATTGCCCTCGCCAAAGGCACACCAAGACGTGTTCCCAACTTCCAGAGGCTGACGGGATGATCAAGGCTACACTCGTTACTTAAAAAGGCGTGAAAAAAAAAGGGTAGGGTATTGTTCCCGATAGGTTGCAAATAGTGCTGGTAGTAATGGCTGATGTTGTGTATGATAGGCTTCGAGCTCGGAGATTTAAATGAAAGCACTAGCATGGGTATTGTACAACGAACGACAAAGCGTGCGCCGCAAAATCCTCTCGGGTCTCAGGAAATTGAGAGGGAGCCAGACCGAAATTCTGGACACATGCACGTGAGATTGTATCGTAGTATTTCCAGTTACCGTGGCTGCTCCGCTGCGGGATGAAGTAAGAATCTAAGTATTCCTTCCTGCTTCACTAACACTTTGTTTCTATCCATGACCTATATCTTATTGCGATGCATAAGTATGGCGAAAGCGATCGTTTCTGACGAGAAGAGGGAAATAGAGGTAAGGCTAAATTTCCACAATTCAGAATGACCTTCCGACTTCTATCCATTTGAAGTACGAATTGAGAATTGTGATCAGACCGATCATTGATGGAGGGGCAAAACCTCCTCGAGCCTGATTTTGGCACATGCGATTTGATCAGCATTCTTTGTGCTCTAAGATAAGATAACTTGCTAGGTATCACTTTGCTCAGCGGTCACAACTTATGTGCTGTCTCTGCACCTGCACATGCGACTATTAAGGGAATGGCTCCCCTGGATGCGGGAAGCAAATGTTGAATGTGTTAGGTTCTTTGCTATCTATTTTACTCTTAAGTCAAAGTAATCTCAGAGACCTTTGACGCCGCTGCTATTTGGTGGCTTTAAACGTCCAATATGATAAGTAAGCACGGATGATATGATTGATGGGTGGTGAAAAAAAAGGCGACGGAGATTTACAGGAGGTTTTGATTTTCAGCATCTAGATTCGATCAGTTAGTCAAAGCAGTTAGTCCTACGAAGTGAATTATGGAAATTTGTTCGCAAATTTTGGTCCAAATAAGATAACGTGAGGGATTGTCAAGTGTAGGTAAATGGAGAGCTTATGCATTGGAGTGTTGGTTAGTCACTGATTATTTAACGTGTGTGCGGTGGAGCGACCTGGATATCACTGACGTTGGCTTGCTGGGCATGAGTAATGTGCGTACCAAAAGCATGCATTCAGTGCAATGGAGACATCAGCAGTAGCTGTCCTCTCATCTCCATCTTCTTGAGCTGCTCTGATCCAAATAAGGGTTGGATTCCAGAAGAGAGGAGTTGCATCTTCTCACAACATGAGAGCGCACACACCGTTGCCATGCCCTTTGACGATCATGTCAACAGTCGCAGGCTAGCAGCACGAACAGGTTGAGAGAGTCTAAAATAGCATTCAGTTAGGCTTTCCTTCTAGAAATCTACAGCCCAAGTAGCCCTAAAATGAGCGGTCGGTCGGATCGACGTCTGACACATAGGACCCGTAGAAAAGTGGTGGATACGAAATGGAACCAGAATGGGACCATTTCTACGTCTTCCATGAAACCTTTTCCACTTTTTATTTTATTTTGGAAAGTCTGATGAATCTCATTCGCGGCAGCACTAGAACGCGTCAAACTTATGGATCGGTATCTAGGAGGACGCATGCTCATCCTCAGCTCTGGGTGAAGATGAATGCGAAAGACCCGGCATCGGATCTATTGATGTGCTCCTCTCTGATGGATAATTGTCGTGGAGCTTGCGGGGGCCATTGCAATGCATGGAGGTATTACGACGAAAAGGTGATACTTTTTTACATCTGGCTGGTGCATGCGTTTGTGTACTGCATATTGTGCGAATGCAATTCGTTCAAAGTTTCGTTTCGAAGCAAGATATCTCCGGCCTTGCCGGCTCCCTATCAAAAAGGGGTTCCGCGTATTCGCATAGATATCGACGAGAATACTGGTTTTCCAGTCAACCCATGTTCTCAGGCCTGCTGGGATCAATACGGTACCACTGACTAGCGAGACTGGCTAGTGAAAGTACACTTTACCTCGCACGGACATCATCTCATCGTTAATGCCCCTCAAGCGGTTGTTCACCCAAAAAGTCAACTGTCGTCTGAGCTCTGAGACAGACGCCGTCATCGAGACAAAGTGCTTCAAAATGACTTGGATTTCGGCACACGGGAATGAAGACCTAGATTCTCGGCAAGCCCAGGTCTTCATAGAAGTATTCTTTTTTTTGGCTACTGTGAACACCCGCTTGTGCATCGCGCATCCACGAAGATCTACTATGACAAAGGACGAATGGCCTCGGCTTTCGAGTAGAAACACGTCCTTCGGTGAATGTCATTGGCCAGCTAGAAGATGATTCAAACGGGAAAGGTGGAACATGCGCGAGAAGGGGCATTGAAGATACTTTTTGGTGTGACTTTTTGGGTTCCGCGAAAGACTCGAGAGGAAGAGAGCCTATCGCTTTCGCATTAGAAAATTCGTACTCGGTGCAAGGAACAGAGCTCGAGGATTGGACAAGCTGGCGTGGGAGCTATCCTGCTATCCTTCGCTATCCCTGCAGTCGCAATCTTGAATTGCACAGCCTGTGTTGTAGAACACATTATCTTCACCCCCTGAAGCCCTGCAGCACTTTTGTCATTGCACACACCCAGGTCGGTAAGTTTCTGTCGGTCAGTGTTAGTAGAGCTGCGGACTTATGTATCTCTTCTACATGGCGCCTCTTTCTGACATGAAGCTCATTCAAATCCTCCAGGGCTGGTTGTGAGCACTGCCCTTGCTCAACTCAAAAAGGGGGAACTACTACGAGGATGACAATTTATTAATGATGTCAAAACGGTCAGACATAAAAGTAAGTCTGTCGATACATACATGCCAAAATGTTCTTCTACCAAGGCAGGTGAGATATACAGAGTAAGATATACTTCGTAATATAATAAATATTGAAGGTAAAACGGGAATATTCCCCCAAGAGGTTAAGATGAACTATATAAGGATCTGACATCGTTAATACTGCCGGTTGGTAATGCGCCCGTATTCCGAAGTCCTGTGCCGACTGGGATGGAAAGCATGGAAGTTCCTGTACGAGGGTAAGTAAGTTCTCGACGTTCCACTCTTCCCTTTCTTGCCTTCGGGTCGTTCCTATCTATCCCAAACTTTGAGACTGTCTGAGAAGAAGAGACCCTGATGCGAGTTGTCTTGGTCGCAGGGACAGCTTCTATCGAGTTGGTGCCTGGAAGTCTTTATTGGCTAGATTTGAGTTGTCATCCTTACCAAGTATTTACTTTTTTACGAGAATAGCAAAAGCCCGCGCAAGATGAGTTTTCAAGGGTTATGAATGTCCTTTCCCAAAAAGGATTTGCAGAGCCCATTTAGAGGTGCATCTTGCTACTGCCTCTGATGTTTTGGTACAAGTAGAACTACGATTTTCCATATTCCCGGCTGCGAATCATACATTCGTAGTATTTGATAAGTTGGGGACAGAGGGCGGCTTTGCGAGATTATCGACGACGACGATTCAGATAGAAGCGCTACCGGAATATTGGATGGCTGGAATGTCTAGAGAGCCTCTCCAACAACCTCTGTAGAGCGCCCGGACTAGTACCAGGACCAGGACCAGGCAGGACCAGCAGTACGTATGTAATTAGTAAACTGATATATCAACAAAAGACATGCTAAGTTGCAATGTTTGTTAGAGTTTCCCATCCACCGCTACTATCCGCTCCTTTGACAAGTTGTGACAAGTTGTTTGGATATTCCAAAGACCTTCGCTCCCTTCGCGATTACCTAGACGGGGATAGTCGGAAGAAAACAAGGTGCCATGAAAGTTCATCCTCTTCTATGCTTGGCCGCGATACTGCAGCACAATGCAGCAACCTACCAGCGCGCGGAGGACCAGCAACCTCTGACCCGACCAACAAAAATAAACCACGGTCCCGGTCGCTTGTACTATGTAGTAAGCTCGACACGCCTTACTCGGTACAGACAGTTCCATCTGGTCCAACCCGCTCGCACTTTGCAGAAACAAGCACCACCGGGCCTATGATAACGCTTAATCCCGGGCCTAAACGTGTAAAGAAATGACATGAAAGTCCATTTTTCATACTCCCCCCTCTTTGCATAGTCCCGATCAAGCTACGCTCGTCGGAATTCGAATGCGAGAGGCACGAATTCTAATGCGAGAGGCACCAGCACATATTCTGAATCAATGGGAAGATAAACAACAGCTGGAAGATAGCAGCAGCAGGAGCAGCAGTAGCACGAAGTAGACTGTAGAGGACACGCAAGAAAAAGGGAAAGCCTTCGAATCGGCTTTTTAAACCTTGGAATTACCTCATTCGTCCTTCCTCATTCTTTCTTGTCAACAAACCACTTTCCTGCGCTCCCTCTGTCTCCCTCTGCCTCGTCTGTCTCCCTCCCTCCCTCCCTCCCTCACTCCCTCCTTTCGAAAATTTCCCTCAGATGCTCCACGACCAGGGTCCTTTCACACTAAGGAATAACGATTGTACTGTACCAATATCTACGCTCCCGTAACCTGTTGACCAATCCGACACGTTTTTTTTACCAGCGTAGCACGCGAGTAGCCTGACCATTCACACGTACTTCCGCAGTCGAGCTACAGTAGACGCCTTTTTCTTCCCTCGCACCTCCGCACTTCAACTCACCTCATCAGCCATCCGACATAATCCACACTCTTTTTTTTTGTGTTTGCACATCCCTCACATCCGTTGCCAAATCCATAAACCTCATCAGCTCGAAAGCCTCCCGGTCTTACGGCGTCACACTCGTTTTAGCATTCACCTGAGATTTCTTACTCGATTCAAAATTAATTTAGATCTGCTAAGCTTTTGTTTGATAGCGAGACAGGAGGGAACACAAGTCGGCAGAAGCAATTATATAAGTCACGATAACTCTTGCGACCAATTTGGAGGCGACTCGGTCTATCGAACGCACGAGGGTTCGGCACATTGAGCTGCTCTTATCTCAAACTTGGTCAATAGGCCTTGACTTCGGCCACAATGCCGCCCACTGCTCCCAGGTTGAGAATTCTATCAGGTTTGTCTAAAGTCTTCACTTTGTCTATCCTCTCTGCATCCTCCACCCTTCTCTTCGCGTCGATTGAGACTCATTCTCCCTCCTTCTCCCTGTTGCTCTTATCTCTCGCTACCGCCCGAGGGTTCGATGTCTCGGATATCCACAAATTCCCTCATTCATGTCGATGACACGATGAGTAGCAGGGAGCTAATCAGTGTTTGTGCAGTCGGTGGAAATGCAGTCTCTGCTTTCCTCTCTTGGCGGCTCCAAGCTACAAACGCTTGCGACGTAACATTAGTATGGAAATCTGGGTTTGACGCCGTATTTCAATATGGCATATCGTTTAAGTATGTTAAGACACCGTTCCTATCAGAGAAACTGTGGAATAACACTAGGGCAGATCCACTACTTTCGGAAATGAGCGATTTAAACCGCGACATGGTAAGTCTTCCATGCCCTGTTATTAGAGCCAGCACTGATAATATTTTCTTTAGTCGTCCGCGCTCCCGAAGAAGCTGCAAATAATAAGGATGGCCCTTTCGACTATGTTCTGCTTTGTGTGAAAGCTCTCCCCGACGTATACGATCTCGCGGCAGTCATCGAATCAGTCGTCACACCGCAGCATACGTGCATCTTAGTCAACACTACACATACACTGGGTGTAGAAGCACATCTCGAATCGAGGTTTCCAAGCAACGTCGTATTATCTTTGGTCTCAGGCGCCGAGATAGTCCAACTTGGGGCGAGCGAGTTCGAACAAAAAGGGTCCACTGAGATATGGGTAGGACCTGCAAATAAGAATCCCTCAATGCCTAGCACAATACAAGGAGATATGGCGGATGCCCTAGCAATGACCTTGAGTGGTGGACAGGTCGACTGCCATGTTTCCCCTAACATCAGACAGCAGCAGTACGAAAGGATGATCGGGTACGTTTTTTTAGCTTGACTTGTTGAAATGCACTGAACTAAATTTTGCGTTTTAGCCCAATCGCATTCCATCCACTAAGTGTGATATTCGATACCCCATCTCACGCAGCCTTACTAGAGAAAGTTGGAGTGAAATCCATGGTCTCGGAGGTTTTCGATGAGCTGGTCAACATTGCCCAAGCACAAGAATGCACATTCCCAGCTGATTTCAAAGAAAAGGTCATGGAAGAGATGACTAAACCTACGGAGACAAACAGTATCATGTACCAAGACTACGCTGCAAAACGCCCCATGGAGGTTGAAACTTATCTGGGATCACCTATCAAGCTTGCCCAGAGTGTCGGAATTAAGGTACCACGCATCGAAACCTTGTATGCAATTCTTCACAACATCAACATCGTAAACCAGCAGCGAAAGGATGTCGTCTTAACGCCTTCCCCAATGGCACCACCTATGAGACTGTCTTCCGCGCCCCCTCCAAGGACCATGATGAATGGCGGCCCACCAAACGGTGCTGGAAGAGGAAGAGGTCGTGCACCTTCCATGGGCGGCCCTCCACCAGGCATGCGACGTGGCCCACCTCCAATGAACGGCGGACCACCTAACGGTCACCCCAGAACACCGAATGGATATCCTCCACGAAATCAATCAAGGCGAGGCTCTATGGAGGGCAATGACCTCGAGGAATTCAGTCACCTGGTCTTGTATGACGACATACCAGAAGGCGGCGAATCTCCATTCCCTGGAGATGGTGAGCTGACGATACGGGAGCGTGAGCTAATGCTTAGACAACGTGAAATAGCATTGCGAGAACAGGAGATGCGGATGCGTAAAGGTGGCGGACCACCTGGACCTCGAAGGGGGCCTTCAACCCCATCTGTACGGAACGGAGGCTTTGATGATGATGATGATGACGATTACTACATTGATCCCGCAGATGCACCTCCTATTCCATTGATAGACCCTGACAATTTTGACATGATGAGCGTCACATCCAAACGAAATCGAAAACAAGCGCCAAGCCAACAGCAATTGCGCTCTAACCCAGAGTTTGGAGACGGACCGCCACCTCCTCGACGAGGCGGCGGATTTCTACGCGCCAATATACCTAGAAATCGATCAAGTGCGAGAATAATAAGCCAAGTACCTGGCTTACACGACAACCTCATGGACGATCCATTGATGGCTTACACGGACAATCGCTATGCAAACGTGGATAGAGCACAGTTGGGCATGGATTCAAGGACCAATTCCCTGACATCAGCTAGACTGGATGATTTACAGTATGGCGCCGCGGGTCCGTCAATGAATGGACAAGGAGGGCCTTATCCTAGACGTGCAAGTCAATCTCCCGGAAATCCATACAGCCCCCAAGCAGCTAGAGGAAACAGAAGACCGTCACCACCAAACGGTTATAATGGAGGCCCTGCCAACGGTAGACCCTCACCCCCAGCAGGGGGGATGAAACAACCGATGCCACGACATCCGCCAGGGCAGGGAAATATGGTTGCGCCGCAACAGGTTGAACAATATGCTGGGGTGAGCGCCCTCCATTCACCCAAAGGTCCTATGAACGTACGAAGTCTGACTGGAAGTGCTAGCGCTAGCGCAGGGAGTGGTGATAGCGGTGCTAGCGCCAACCTTGACTCTGAGCCCTCTGCCAATAGCAGTCAGAGTAGTCTCGGACGACGCCCACCTATCGGGGTGAGGTAATTGAAGATAAAACAGCTAGAAGTTTCGTCGATATTGGTCATGTCCCAAAAGTCGGCATCGTGTTCGTCTTGGATGTGAATGCCATACACAGTTTACCTAATTCAGCTTCGAATTTCTTCTAAGGGATGGTCTTTTCTCTCTCCTTCGACTGCATATAAACATTCCGACTTTTCTTTCTCCTCCAATTTAATAGGTTCGATTACCAGAATACGACTTTTCCTTGTGGAGGGAATAATGATGAACACTAAATTAGATTTTGGTGGGGTATGAATGAAGGAGCATTGCCTTTTCACGTCCTGGAAGGAAGATGGACGAGTACATACGCATGCGCTTGCGATCTGAATCGCACACTTTTGTTTTTCCTTTCTGGTAACATTGCATTGGGGATGGCGTCTTTGATGTCTACTGCATATAATTCCGATTTTCCTCCTTTCTCCACTGTTGCATCTGTCGCGAATGAGTGACCGAACAACATTCTTTTCCTTTTTCAATGGACAGTGATGCGTGGGGGGACATCAGGGGGATTCTTTAGTATACAACAGATAAAGGCTTTCCTTTGTTTCTTTCCTGGTTTTGACGGGGAGGAGAAGATTCCGTTCGGCGCTGTGTATCAATCAAATTTTTGGGAGGCTAGGATGAAGGAGGTAGGCAATAAAAACACTGCCAGATGGTGCTTTAAAAAGGACCCAGATGAAAATGAAGATGATGGCTATGAGATATCTATTTGCTGTTGGTTGTATAGACAGCGTTTCTGAGGTAACGACGGGGCGAGGCTGGTTGAGAAGAGGGGGGAAGAGAAAGCTTAATGGGAGCCAGAAGAAGCAGAAGAAACAAAATACAGGATTCCCCAGTCAGTCATTTCCGGCAACAAATACGAGAGATAGTTTTGAACACTTTTTTTGTGTGAAGTTCTTGTTGATGTGTATAGTGTTAGTGACTTTAATGAGCGGATAGGATGGGGGGGATGTTTGGAAGGGGCTGTGTAGTTTGTTGTTGAGAACTCTGACTATTGCTGTTTAGCGCAGGACAGATGCTCTGGAGCTCCAAGGTGTTGGAATTTGGGAACTTCAGGAGGGCACAAAACACTTAAAACTCAGGTGGTATCTGGTTTAAGTTAAATGATAGAAGCAAGTGTTAAAACTCAAGAACTAACTACTTATAGAAGTGTGCAAAGCTTTATATGAATTGTGTATACGAGTATAGATGTAGCATCAAAAGTGCCGCTATTCTCCTCATCTCTACTGTTCGTTCCTGTACTCATATCATAGGCGTGAACTCCCAGCAAGCCACACCCAAACTGTCCCGAACGCGTTATCCGGGCGGACGTGGTTGAAAAGGCGGTGGCAGAATTTCTCACTGCTTCTATCTTTCGGCCATCGCATCATCACCTTCAAACCAGACAATACCATACACGATACATAGCAAGCACTTTCGCAATAACTTTCCGCTGTTGGATTCACGCTGAAGATTACGATTGAACTATAGTATAGAAGGAATTTCAACTGAACGACGATTGGAGGAGGAATCGAAACTGAGTACAATGCCGAAGGAAAAATCCATTAATCCCGCGCAGGCGGCACGGAAGGCGGAGAAGGCTAAGGCTATTAAGAAAGGTGTGTTATTCTGTTTAGGTTTCTGTCAATTGGGGTTGGGTTTCGATGTGGTTGGATTGGTACTGTGCGGCTGTGATGTTGTCTCTTGTTGGGGTGATTTGATTCATTACAAATGCTCTCATGTCTTGTCTTTCTTGCTCTTCAGATTTATTGTCCGGCAGTTCTTTACTTTCTCCTCCTCGTCCTTCCCCTCCCGATCGCCTGACTTACCTCCCCGATCCTTTACTGACGTTCCACCTATAGGCAAAGCAACACTCCAAGCACAAAAAACGGAGCGACTCGCAAAAAAGAATCCCTTCCATCTACAAAAACAACTCGACGAACTGAAAGCTGTGGAGGAATCCGGTGGCAAGTTGACTGCGCACGAGAAGAAACTTGTGGAAGGACTAGAAAAGGAACTCAAAGCTGTGAAAAAGGCGAGGGAGGAGAAGGGTGTGGTGGATGAACCTAGAGGGGGCAGAGGAGGGAGAGGAGGGTTTCATGGAGGAGGAAGAGGTGGTGCAGGGGTTCTGGGTAAGAGGAGAAGAGATGGGGATACAGATGAGAGCGAAAGCGATGAGGTAGATGAAGAAACAAAACGCATCCCGATGCCGAGAGATACTCCGCCACCGATACCGAAGGAGGTGTTGGATAAATGGTATGCGAAGAGGAGGGAGAGGTGGCAGAAGCGGAACGCGAATGCGAATGAGACGCCGTTGGGAGGGAACGATCGGGGAAGTTTTGGTGGGAATGGGAGTGGTTTGGGTAGTGAAAAGGCAAAAGTGGAAGTGGAAGTCAAGACGGTGTATGAGGCGAAACCGGTAATAAGGGATTTGAGGAAGGAGGCGACGGCTTTTGTGCCGGCTGTGGTGAGGCAGAAGATGCAGAGGGGGAAGGGAGAGGGCGGTGGGTTGATGGAGGAGGAGGAGTTGGAGAGGTTGGAGAGGGAGGGGTATGTCAAGGGAATGGGGGGTGCGAGAGGTGGTGAGGGCCAGAGTGAGGTAGAAGGAGGAAGTGGGGGGATGGAAGGTGGAGAGGGGAAAGAAGCAGGAGTGGGAGTGGGTGAGATGAATGTTGAGATTGAGGAGGTGGAGGATGAGGATGCTTAGATAGGTGGATTTGTTTAATGAGTTAATGGATACTGGGGCGGAGGAAATGGAAGGTGATGAGATGAAATTGGTGAGGTAAGGTGAAGAGAGAGAGGGGGAGAAGAAGAGGGGGGGAAGATCCGGAATTTGATACCCAAGTGTTGAGTTGGAGCTGTATTGTTTATTCACCTATCCATCTATGCACATATAGCATAACGAACAGACACATCTAAATTAAACCAAAGATAGATTCTTAATCGCTTGTATTCTAGCTTAGTGTATGTAAACTCAGTCCTCGATGCCAGAGAAAGTGAAAACAAAAACCATCAAGGTTAGATGCAAATGTAAAGTCGGCGTCACAATAAATATCATTATGAGATTACAAATATTGATCAAGCTACTATAAAATCAGCGGCGTGATTATAGTAATGTCGGTAAAATTATATCTCGAGTTGTCAGCAAAGAATGATGTATACTATATCGCTGATAGGCACTCTACTTACCACCCAACTAACTACGATGTCCACATTCCATCTCTTTCCGAAGCTGCCAAAGGAGATGCGGCTAAAGATATACGAGAACACATTTGAAGCGCGCATCCTCCAACTAGGTGTCGACGCAGGCGTCCCATTTCCGCCAGGACTAAAGCTACTAGGAGCATGCGAAGCACCCACGAAACAGCTACATACGCGCCTTCCCAGCCTCTTTGCCGTCTGCAAAGAATCTCGAGATTTGTGCAAATTCATCTTCGTCGCATTCGGTCCAACATTTATCCATCCCAGGCTGGACACGCTATATATCTCTCTCTATGCGATGGGAAGGATGACACCAATTCAATTTGCAGGGGCCTGCAACGATAATGGATCGTCGACGTACTCGATTGCGGCATTCGATAAGGTTGCCATAGAATACGGTGTTAAAGACCTGCCAAAGGATCTTGCAGCGTGGAAGAAGCAGCCGAAGACCTGGCAGGTCAGACATGGAATTAGGGCGTTTTGCGCGCCTCGGGTGTGGCCGGCGACGGATTACGCAGAGTTCTTTAGGTGGTTCGGGGCGCCGAGAGAGGTATTGCTTGTAAGTAATGGCCTTCTTAGATGGACTGGTGGCTTCTTCAAGTTCAGCAGTTGGCGGAGCATTGAGCTAGTGGCTACAGAGATGGAAAACAGTGATCAGAAGAACTCGGTAGAGTTCCTAAAAGCGCAACTGCCATTATCATTGACTGAAAGTATAATGGAATTTACAGTTGTAGATGCGCTTAAGCAACATTTGGTTTGGTTGCCTTGTCCTTATAGATGGCATGAATTGCGTGATATGAATGAGAGGTACATGTATGCATGATATTACAGAAGGATTGCAAATTCTGCTGGATGTGTAGCTACCCAATAACATAATAATGACTACAGTCAAACCTGGCTATACCGGATCGCTGAGTACCGGAATCCTCTTTATACCGGAGTAAAATCTCTGAATCTGCCAAATTAATATAGGTATACTGGAATCTCTCTTTTTAACAGATTCCGGTAGCTTTTCTGATTTTTTTCTTAGTAATCCGGTATAACCAGGTAAAAATTCTACTTATTTATATACTTAAAGTATATATATATTAGGTATTTACAAAAGCCTATTTATAATATAAGAAGTTTAAGTCTAAGTATTTAAATATTAAGTTTAAATATTTAAATATCAAACCTAAGTATTTAAATATTTATTATAATAATTTAATTTATAAAACCTTTTTATATTAGAAATCTCTTTATATTAGAATCTAGAAGTTTAATTTTTTAATTTAATATAATTAAGTTTAATTATAATAAAAAAGGAATAATTATAAAATCTTATATAATAAACTTTATTTAATTCTTTAATAAATATTTAATTAATTTAAAAGTATTTATATTTTATTATATTTTATATATTTTAATATAATTGTAATTAATAATATAATTAAATATAGTTTTTATTTTATTAATAAATAGTCTTTTTAGAAATATATAATTAAAGGAAATAATATATTAATAAAAATTTATAAAATAATATTAAAAAAAATTTATAATTTTAAATTTATAAATTTATAATATTTATTTTATAATAATATATATTTTAGAATATAAAAATAGATTATAATAAATTATACTAAATTATATATATAAATATATATTTAATTAAATTAATTACCTCTTTATTATAAAATTATTTAAATAACTATTTAAAGTTATTTAGAACTTTTAAAAATATATATAAATTATAATGAAATTATTAATTTAAAGATATTAAATAATCTTAGAATTAATAATTAAAGAATTAAAAGAATTATAAAAATCTAAAAGCTTATATATAAGAAGTTATTATATAAAATAAATAATTAAGTTATATATATATTAAT
>JANGZZ010000253.1:0-41672 GCA_026225955.1 Clarireedia paspali | reverse complement strand
ACTTAGTTAATTAATATTTAATAAATTAGATTTATTTATAAATTATTATTATTAAGTTTTAGATTAACTTAATATTAGATATTAATATTAATATTACTAATATTTAATATTTAGATTAGTTTAAATTTAATTTATTTCACTAATATTTAGAATATTTTAAGATTATTTTAATTATTATTTCTTTAAAATCAAAGCTAGACTTTTAATATCTCTTTATTATATATAATATTATATATATTTAAACTTATATATACTTAGTTACTAATAGTATATCTACTAACTAATCTATTATAATCTTAGACTTATATAGATTATTAAAATAAATAAAAAAAAAAATAAAAAAAAAAAAGTTATAAAAGTATATTATACTAAATATTAATTTCTTTTTATTAATATTTTTATTATTTTAATAATTTTTTAATATTTTTATAATTTTTAAAGTTTTTAAATAAAAATTTTAAAAATATAAAGTAAAAATTAATGAAATTAATAATATTGATAATATCTTGATAATAAATAGTTATATAATTAAACAATTTAACTAGTTCGATCTATAAAAAAGTTATTTATTATATTTAACTTTAATCTAATGATTTTTAATAAGAAATTATATTTTTTTAATAAAAAATCGTTTTTAAATAGTTTTTATTTAATATCAATTTATTTAATCTTTCTAATATTATAAGTTTAAATCTTTTAACTAGACTTATTATAAATACTATAATTAATTTTAATAGTATTTTATTCTATTTATTAAAATATATTAATTTATTTTTAATAGAATAGATTAATAAAAATCTAAGAATTATTATTAACTAATTAATAAACTTAGAACTAATCTAGATATTTATTTATAAAGCTTTAGATCTTTTAATTAAAGTTAATATTTTAGTTTCTTTCTAAAAATAATAAAGTAAAATACTAGATTTAATCGAAATATTTAAAGACTATACTAAATTAAAAAAGGTTAGAAAAGTTATTAATTAATTAACTTCTTAATTTAATAATTTTAAATATATAATTTAGAAAATAAAAGTTTAAACTAAAGTTTTTAAAACTATAATTAAGATTATAACTCTTTTAATAACTTTTCTAATAATTCTTCTAGTAATTCTAATATTTTTAATAATTTTAATATTAAAAATTATTAAAATTATTTAAAATCCAGTTTAAACTTCTTTTATTAATATTACTATATTAGATAACTTAAAGTCAAGTAATTAGATTATAGTTTAAACTAAACTTAAAGTAGTTAAATTTAAAACTAAGTTTTTAAATTATTTTATTTTAATATATAATATTATATTATATTATAATACCTTTTTAACTTTAACTATTTATAATACTATTAATAAAGCTTTTAAAACTAAAAGAGTTAAAAAGCTAGTTATTTTAATTATTACTAATATATTTAATAAAAAGAATTTAATATTAATTATAATCTTTCTTTATATAACTAACTTTTTAATTAAGAAAGTTAATATTTAGAAAAACCTTTTTAATTTTAAAAGTATCTAAAAGAATAAACTTTAGTTTAAAATAGTATTATATAAGATCTTTATAATTAACTTTAATACTTTAGAAAGTATAGAACTAATATTAGAAAAGATTAAAACTTTTAATAATTCTTTAAACTTTGAATTAATTAAAACCTTTTATTAACTCTCTTTCGAAATTAATTAAATTATTAAAAGAGTTAATTTAATAATAATCTCTTTTAAAATTATTAAAGAAGTTAAGAGATATATAAAGAATTAAATTTATATTATTAGAATCTTAATTAAAACTAAAAAATTATTAAATATAATAAAGTTAATTTAATATTTAAAATATTAAGATTTTAGATATATAATCTAGTTCTACTATTATTAAGTTAAATATAATTTATATTTAAAATTATATTTAACTTCTTAATATACTTATAATATTTATAATATTTATAAGAAACTTTATTTATATTTAACTTTAAAATATACTAACTACTTTTAATCTTATATTAGTAACTTAAAATTATATAAAGTATATAAAGTTATTAAAAAGATTACTTTTAACTTATAAATAACTAGGATATCTAAATATTATAAATAAATTTTAATAAAAGTTTATTAGAAATTAAATTAATATTTAAGTTAGTTATTAAATTAAAAATCAACTTATTAATAATCTAGAAACCTTAGATTATAACTAAGAACTAAAACTAATTAAATAGTTAATTTATAATTTATATTAACTTTAATTAACTTTTAGTACTATATTAGAACTTTAAATCTTAAACCTTAGTATATATTTTAAAAGTTTTAATTACTAGTATTATACTAATATTTAATAACTTAAATTCGAACTTATTAATAATATAACTAAGTTCAAAAATCAATATACTTGAAATAATTAATATTTATAATAAGATTAATTAAACTAAAAGTAATTTAAAAAAAATAATTAAAAGAAATTTATTTTTAAAAGTTATTATAATTAATTTGTTTATTTTAAAAGATTTTAATATTTATTATCTTTAATAGAATCTAGAATTATTTAATATATAAAAAAGGGTTTAATTAATTAATTAGATTAAAGATAATAATCTAAAATTACTTAATAATTTAAAAATTAAAACTTTCTTTTATAAAATTAACTTTTCAATTTTAAACTTTATTCTTATTACTTTAAAAATAATAAAGTATATTAATAACTAGTAAATACTAGATAATATAAAATTAGATTATTTATTAATCTTTTTTATAATTAAAAATCTAAGTTTAAATTAAAACTATTTAAATCTCTTTTAACTTTTTAATATTAAAAAAGCTAATTAGAATTTATTTAAAATTAATCTAGTTAATTTAATTAATAAAAATCTAATTCTTAATTAATAACTTTTAAAACTAATTAGAACTAAATTAACTTTTAAAATATTAATAATTAAGTTTTTAAAAGTTATTAGTTTTAAGCTAATATAACTAATTAAACTAATATTGAATATTATAATTTCGAGAATTAAACTAAAACTATAAACTAAACTTTAGTAAATCTCTAAACTTAAAACTCTTTAGAAATCAATATTAAGAATTTAAAGAGAAGATAATTAAAGTTAAAGTTATTTTTTAATTTAAAACTAATATTTTTTGATTATTAAATATATTAAATAGAGTTATTAAAATATTTTCTTAAAGACTAAAAACTTGAAAATTATTTTTAAAGCTTTTAATTATACTAAAAGTTATATTAATCGAATATTACTTTTGATTTCTAATTAATCAACTTTTAAAGAAAAAGTAAATATTTTAAAGTTTACTTTATTTCTTTAATCTTTAATATTAATTAGTTTTTTCTAGAATATTTATAAAGTCAACTTTTAATTAAAACTAATAGTTAATAAATTTAAAAAAGCTTATTTAATTAAAATTAAAAGAAAAACTTTAAAGTTTAATAGAATAAACTAGGAAATTATTAATAAAGTTTATTTAACTATTCTTAATTTATTTTATAAAGTTTATAATCTACTTCTTAATTTTAATTACTATTTTATTTACTAGTAATAAATAATTAATATAATATTTAAAAAGTTAAAAAAGTTTAATTATTTAATTTTAAAAGTTTATAAAGTTATTTTATTATTTAATTATTTTAAAAAAGTTAATAAAAAGATATTAATAAAGAGATTAAATTATTTAATTAAGATTATTAGTTTATTATATAACTTTTAAATTAGAAGTTAATTTAAAAAGTTTATAATTAATATTAAATTATTATTAATAATTAAAATCGAATAAGATTATATAATTAAATTTAAAATATTAGTTTTATTCTTAGATATTAAAAGAGCTTTTAATTATATATTTAAAAACTAGTTATTAGTAATTTTAAAAGAGTTTAAACTATTATTTAGTTTAATTAATTAAATTAATTATTTTTTAAAAGCTTAGTAATTTTAACTAATTTTTAATAACTAAATTAAACTCTTCTAATTTATTAATATTAATATTTTCTAGAATAACTTAATTAATCTAATTTTATTCTTGATTTATATTTAAGATCTTTTTTCAATTATTAGTTATTTAGTTTAATTTTATATAAATAATATTATATTAATAACTAGTTTAATTAACTTTAAAAAAATTATTAAATTTTAGAAAAAGAAGTTAATAAATTATATTTCTTTAAAACAATTAATAGTATCGATTTTAACTTTAAAAAAACTAAACTAATCTATTTTTTTTTTAATAATTTAAAAGTTTATTCAGTTAATTTATTAAATTAATAAGTTATATACTCTTTTAAGTTAATAAAATAATTAGGAATTTAGTTTGATAATACTTTTAAATTTAAAAGTTATATTAGAATCTAAGTTAATTAAATTAAAATAATATTACTTTAAATTAATTAACTAGTTAATACTTTAACTAGTTTATTTCTTTTTATTATATATTAGTTATATATTATTTATATTATTAATATCTTAGATTACAAGTTTCTAATTTAATATAAAAAGTAAATTAATTTTAAAGTCTAATTTTAATTACTTTAAAATCTAACTTTTTATAAAATCTTAAAGATTTTTAAAATTAATTTAAAACTAGTTATAAATACTAAAACTATATTAATATCTCTTAATATCTATTTTATTAATATTAATTGTTAATATACTTTCTAGTTATTTAAACTTTTAAAAAACTATCTAATTTATAAACTATTTTAAAAAAGTTATTAAAAGATATAAAGTTATTAAAAGAGTTATTAAAAAGATTATTAAAAGTTAGATTTTAGTTTTAGTTCTATTTACTTTCTAAAAACTAACTAGAAGTAGAAATCTAAATTAATATTAAAGCTAGTTACTAAGCTAATATAAATTAACTAGATTAAATAATTAATATATTTATTAGTTAATCTAGATAAGTTAAAAAAATTATAACTTTTTAAATTTCTACTTTAAATAACTAGTTTATTTTTAATCTAAATCAATTGTTTTTCAAAGAAAAATAAAGTTAAAGAATATAAAAAACTAGTATTAATACTAATATCTAATTAATATACTTTTTATATTAATAGATTATAATTATAAAGTAGAATTAGAATAGAGATTAGATTAATACTTTTAGATTTAAATTAAGAGTTAATCTAAATATATAAATAGAATATTAACTCAAATCAATAAGTTTATAATAAAGAATTAAAAGAAGTTATTTAAATAATCGAATTAACTAGTTAATTAACTTAATTAGATTAAGAATATATAGTTTATAATAATAATTAAATAAAGTTATAATATTTAAAATTACTAAATAATAACTTTAACTAAAAATAATTAATAAAAGTAATTAATATTAATAGTTAAATAGTTAATAAAGATATAAAAATAATAATCTAAAATCAAAATAATTTTTCATTGAAAAAATATGATTTCTTATTAAAAATCATTGAATCAAAGTTGAATATAATAAATAACTTTTTTATAAATTGAACTAATTAAACTATCTAACTATATAACTATTTATTATTAAGATATTATTATTATTATTAATTTCACTGATTTTTACTTTATATCTTTGAAATTTTTATTGAAAAACCTTAAAAATTATAAAAATATTAAAAAATTATTAAACTAATAAAAATATTAATAAAAAGAAGCTAGTACTTAATATAATATACTTCTATAATTTGAACTAGCTTATTTGTATTTTCGTATTATTACTATATTATTATTACTATTAATTCTAATAATTCTAACTATTAAATTTATTAATTTTATTTTATTAAATTTAAATTATTAATTTAGTTAATATTTAATAATATTAATAATATTAATAATATTAGAAGTGATTTTTAAATCTAGAAAGGCTTTTAGAATATTAATATATTTATTATAAAATATTATATTAATATTTATTAATATAAAAGTACTTTTAATTTTAAACTAATATAATAATTAAAATATTACTTTTATAATCTTCTTTTTAATTACTTTTAATATTTTAATAATTATTAAATTATCTCTTTTAATTATTAATATTATTAATAATATTATAAATATTATTATATTATTAACTTTATTTATAACTTTTTAATTTAACTTTAATATTAATTTATTTAACTTTTTTAATATTATAAATTTAAACTTTTTAATTAAATCTATTATAAATATTATAATTAACTTTAATAATATTTTATTTTATTTATTTAAATATACTAATTTATTTTTAATAGAATAAATTAATAAAAATCTGAAAATTATAATTAACTAATTAATTAACTTGAAATCTATTTAATTATTTATATTCGAAACTTTAAACTTTTTAATTAAAGTTAACTCTTTAATATCTTTTTAAGAATAATAAAATAAAATATTAGATTTAATCAAAGTATTTAAAGATTATATTAAATCGAGAAAAGTTAAAAAAGTTACTAACTAATTAGTTTCTTAACTTAATATCTTTAAATATATAATCTAAAAAATAAAAGTATAAACTAAAGCTTTAAAATTATAAAAATAACTTTTAATAACTTTTTTAATAACTTTTCTAATAACTTTAATACTCTTAGTAACTTTAACTTTAAAAATTATTAAAATTATTTAAAATCTAATTTAGATTTTCTTTACTAATATTACTATATTAAGTAATTTAAAGTTAAATAACTAGATTATTATTATAACTAAATTTAAAATAGCTAAATTTAAAACTAAGTTTTTAAATCGATTTATCTTAGTATATAATATTATATTATATTATAATATTTTCTTAGTTTTAACTATTTATAATATTATTAATAAAGCTTTTAAAGTTAAAGAAGTTAAAAAGTTAGTTATTTTAATTATTATTAATATATCTAATAAGAAGAACTTAATATTAATTATAACTCTCTTTTATATAATCAACTTTTTAATTAAAAAGATTAATATTTAAAAAAACTTTCTTAATTTTAAAAGTATCTAAAAAGATAAACTTTAATTTAAAGTAATATTATATAAAATCTTTATAACTAACTTTAATACCTTGAAAAATATAGAACTAATATTAAAAAAGATTAAAACTTTTAATAGTTCTTTAAACTTTAAATTAATTAAAACTTTTTATTAACTTTCTTCTAAAGTTAATCAAGTTATTAAAAGAGTTAATTTAATAATAATCTTTTTTAAAACTATTAAGAAAGTTAAGAGATATATAAAAAATCAAGTTTATATTATTAGAATCTTAGTTAAAATTAAAAAACTATTTTTTTTTTATTTATTTTAATAACTTATATAAGTTTAAAATTATAATAAGTTAGTTAGTAGCTAATCTGTTAACAATTAAGTATTTTTAAAGTCTAATTATATATAATACTAAATATAGTTAATTATATTAAGAGTCTAGCTTTAATTGAAAGGAAAAACAAGGTTCTTTAATAAATAAAAGAATTAATTAATTAAGTAAGTTTAAATATATAATTTTTTCATTAAATAAAGTATTAAAAGTTAAATTCTTAATCCGATATATTATTACTATATTATCAAACCAAAGACTATTTTGATTGATTTGATTTAAAAAGCTATTAAATATAATAAAGTTAATTTAATATATTTGATATTAGAGTTTTAAATATATAACTTAATTTTATTATTACTAAACTAAATATAATTTATATTCTAAACTTTATTCAACTTTTTAATATATTTATAATATTTATAATATTTATAAAAAGCTTTATTTATATTTAGTTCTAAAGTATACTAATTACTTCTAATCTTATATTAGTAATTTAAAGTTATATAAAGTATATAAAGTTATTAAAAGAGTTAATTTTAATTTATAAATAACTAGGATATCTAGATATTATAAATAAACTTTAATAAAAGTTTATTAGAAATTAAATTAGCTTTTAAGTTAACTATTAAGTTAAAAATCAATTTATTAATAATTTAAAAACTTTAGATTATAATTAAAAACTAAAACTAATTAAATAATTAATCTATAATTTATATTAATTTTAACTAGCTTTTAATACTATATTAGAACTTTAAATCTTAAATCTTAATATATATTTTAAAAGTTCTTATTATTAATATTATACTAATATTTAATAACTTAGATTTAAATCTATTAGTAATATAATTAAACTTAAATATTAATATATTTAAAATAATTAATATTTATAATAAGACTAACTAAGTTAAAAGTAATTTAAAGAAAATAGTTGAAAAGAGTTTATTTTTAAAAACTATTATAACTAATTTGTTTATTTTAAGTAATTTTAATATTTATTATCTTTAATAGAACTTAGAGTTATTTAATATCTAAAAAAAAGCTTTATTAATTAATTAGATTAAAGATAATAATCTAGAGTTATTTAATAATTTAAAGATTAAAACCTTTTTTTATAAAGTTAACTCTTTAATCTTAAACCTTATTTTTACTACTTTAAAAATAATAAAGTATATTAATAACTAATAAATATTAGATAATCTAAATTTAGATTACTTACTAATCTTTTTTATAATTAAAAATCTAAACTTAAATTAAAATTATTTAAATTTCTTTTAGTTTTTTAATATTAAGAAAGTTAATTAGAATTTATTTAAAGTTAGTTTAATTGATTTAATTAATAAGAGTTTAGTTCTTAATTAATAATCTTTAAAACTAATTAGAACTAAATTAACTTTTGAAATATTAATAATCAAGTTTTTAGAAACTATTAGTTTTAAACTAGTATAATTAATTGAGCTAATATCGAATATAGCGATTTCGAAAATTAAGTTAAAACTATAAACTAAACTCTAATAGACTTTTAAGCTTAAAATCCTTTGAAAAGTAATATTAAAAGTTTAAAGAAATAAAAGTTAAAATCAAAGTTAAGAAACTTATTCTTTTATTTAAAACTAATATTTTTTAGTTATTAAATATACTAAACAAAGTTACTAAAATACTTTCTTAAAGACTAAAAACTTGAAGTTAATTTTCAAAGTATTTAATTATATTAAAAACTATATTAACTAAATATTATCTTTGATTTTCAACTAATTAACTTTTAAAAAAAAAGTAAGTATTTTAAAATTAACTTTATTCTCTTAATTACTAATATCAACTAACTCTTTCTAAAATACTTATAAAGTTGATTCTTAGTTAAAACTAATAACTAGTAAACTAGAAAGAGTTTATTTAATTAAAGTTAAAAGAAAAACTTTTAGACTTAATAGAATTAACTAGAAAATTATTAATAAAGTTTATTTAGTTATTTCTAATTTATTTTATAAAGTTTATAACTTATTACTTAATTTTAATTATTATTTTATTTACTAATAACAAGTAACTAGTATAATATTTAAAAAGTTAAAAAAGTTTAATTATTTAGTTTTAAAAGCTTATAAAGTTATTTTATTATTAAACTACTTTGAAAAAGTTAATAAAAGGATATTAATAAAGAGACTAAGTTATTTAATTAAAACTATTAACTTACTATATAGCTTTTAAATTAGAAGTCGATTTAAAAAGTTTATAATTGATATTAAATTATTATTAATAATTAAAATCGAATAAGATTATATAATTAATTTTAAAATATTAGTTTTATTTTTAGATATTAAAGAGGCTTTCGATTATATATCTAAAAACTAACTACTAATAATTTTAAAAGAGTTTAAATTATTACTTAGTTTAATTAATTAGATTAACTACTTTCTAGAAACTTAATAACTTTAATTAGTTTTTAATAATTAAATTAAACTCTTTTAACTTATTAATATTAGTATCTTCTAAAATAACTTGATTAGTTTAATTTTATTCTTGATTTATATTTAAAATCTTTTTCTAAATATTAATTACTTAATTTGATTTTATATAAATAATATTATATTAATAACTAATTCGACTAGTTTTAAAAAGAACTATTAAATCTTAGAAAAAGAAGTTAATAAATTATATTCCTTTGAAATAACTAATAATATCGATTTTAATTTAGAGAAAACTAAGTTAATCTATTTCTTTTTTAATAATTTAAAAGCTTATTTAGTTAAATTACTAAATTAATAAATTATATACTTTTTTAAGTTAATAAAGTAGTTAGAAATCTAGTTTAATAATACTTTTAAATTTAAAAGTTATATTAGAATTCAAGTTAGTTAAGTTAAAATAATATTATTTTAAATTAATTAGCTAGTTAATATTTAAACTAGTTTATCTCTTTTTATTATATACTAGCTATATATTATTTATATTACTAGTATCTCAGATTATAAGTTCTTAATTTAATATAAAGAATAAACTAATTTTAAAACTTAATTTCAATTATTTTAGAATCTAACTTTTTATAAAATTCTAGAGGTTTTTAAAACTAGTTTAGAATTAATTATAGATATTAAAGTTATATTAATATCTTTTAATATCTATCTTATTAATATTAATTATTAATATACTTTCTAGTTACTTAAATTCTCAAAAAATTACTTAATTTATTAACTACTTTAAAAAGGTTATTAGAAGTTATAAAGTTATTAAAAAGATTATTAAAAGAGTTATTAAAAGCTAGAACTTAGTTCTAACTTTATTTACTTTTTAAAAACTAGTTAAAAACAGGGATCAAAGCTAATATTAAAGCTAATTACTAGGCTAATATAAATCGATTAAATTAGATAATTAATATATTTATTAATTTTTTTTTATTCATTTTAATAACTTATATAAGTCTAAGACTATAATAGATTAACTAGTAGATATATTATTAATAGTTAAATATATATAGATCTAAGTATATATAATACTATATATAGTAAAGAGATATTAAGAGTTTAACCTTATATTTATTAATTAACTTAGATATTTTAAAAAAGTTATAATCTTTTAATTTCTTATTTTAAATAATTAACTTATTTTTAATCTAAATTAGTTACTTTTCGAAAAAGAATAAAACTAATAATTATAAAGAGTTAGTATTAATATTAATATTTAATTAATATACCTTTTATATTAATAGATTATAGTTATAAAGTAATATTAAAATAAAGATTAAATTAACTTTTTTAAATTTAAATTAAAAGTTAATCTAAGTATATAAATAGAATATTAGTCTAAATTAACTAATATATAATAGAGAGTTAAAAGAGGTTATTTAAATAGTTAAATTAATTAACTAATTAACTTAGTTAAACTAAGAATATATAGTTTATAATAATAATTAAACTAGATTATTATAATTAAAAATACTAAATAATAATTTAGATTAAAAATAGTTAATAAAAGTATTTAATATTAATAGTTAAATAGTTAATAAAGGTATTAATATTAAATTAGTTTAAGTTCTAAAGTATTATAAAGTTGAAGAAAATAAATTAATTGATAAATTAATAAAAGAAATTATTAGTCTAGAATCAAATATTTATAAAACTAGCTTTATTTATTTAAATACTTAAATTAAAGCTATTAAGACTTAGAAATAAAAACTAGTTTTAGAAAAAGTAACTAAATCAAAACTAATTAAAGAAATTAAAGTTAATTATATTTCAACTTATAAATTAACTTCTTAAAATAAAATCTCGATTCTCTTTAATATTAAGCGAGCTACTATTAATATATTTTATTAACTAAAACTTAGTTATAGTTATATTAAAACTTATTTATATTAATTAGATCTAACTAATAATAATAAATATAAATATAGTAAAAAGAAGATACTAGAATATCTTTTACTTAACTATTAATTACTTGTTAGTATCTATTAAAAGCTAAAAGATAAATTTAATATATATTATCTTAGTTTACCTTTATTATTTAATATAAAACCTGGAATTAAAGTTAACTTAGAATTTATTTAAAAAACTAGTATTTATATATAAAGATATTATTTAATCTAGTTAACTAACTTTTAATAAATTGAACTTATTTATAAATTATTATTATTAAGTCTTAGATTAGCCTAATACTAGATATTAATATTAATATTACTAATATTTAGTATTTAAACTAGTTTAAGTTTAATTCTTTTTATTAATATTTAAAGTGTTTTAAGATTATTTTAATTATTATTTCTTTAAAATTAAAGTTAAACTTTTAATATCTCTTTACTATATATAATATTATATATATTTAGACTTATATATATTTAATTACTAATAATATATTTATTAACTAACTTATTATAATCTTAGACTTATATAAGTTGTTAAAATAAATAAAAAAAAAAGTTAATAAAGATATTAATATTAAACTAACTTAGATTTTAAAGTATTATAAAGTTGAAAAAATCAAATCGATCAAAATAGTCTTTAATTTGATGGCGCAATAATAATATATTAGACTAGAAGTTTTTGAACTTTTAATACTCTTTTAGTGAAAAATTATATATTTAGATCTATTTAATTAGTTGGTTCTTTCATTTAATAAAGAACTTTATTTTTCTTTTTAAATAGAACTAAACTTTTAATATAACTAACTATATTTAGTATTTTATATACCTAATCTTAAAAATCATTTAATTACTAGTAGACTAGTTATTAGTAACTAAGTTAATTACTTCCTAGAAGCTTGATAGCTCTAGTTAGCTTTTAATAACTAAATTGAGCTCTTTCAGTTTATTAATATTGGAATCCTCCAAGGTAGCCTAATTAGTCCGATTTTATTCTTGATTTATATTCAAGACCTTTTTCCAACTATTAACTACTTAGTCTAGTCTTATATAAACGATATCGTGCTAGTAGCTAGTTTGATTAGTTTTAAAAAGAATTATTAAACTCTAGAAAAAGAAGCTAATAAACTATATTTCCTTGAAATAGTAAATAGTATTAATTTTAATTTTGAGAAAACTAAACTAATTTATTTCTTTTCTAATAACTTAACAAGTTACTTAGTTAAATTACTAAATTAACAAGTTATATATCTTTTTAAGTTAGTAAGGTAGCTAGGAATTTGGTTTGATAATACTTTTAAATTTAAAAGTTATATTGGAATTCGAGTTAATCAAATTAAAATAATATTATTTCAAGCTAGTTAGTTAACTAATATTTAAATTAGCTTATCTCCCTTTACTATATACTAGCTATATATCGCCTATATTATTAGTATCTTAGACTACAAGTTCTTAATCTAATATAAAGAACAAACTAATATTAAAGTTTAATTTCGATTATTTTAAAATCTAACTTTTTATAAAATCTTAAAAGTTTTTAAGATTAGTTTAGGTTTAACTATAGATACTAAAGCCGCGCTAGTACCCCCTGATATCTGTCTTGCTAGCACTAACTGCTAATACACTCTTTAATTGTTTAAACTCTTAAAAAACTATTTAATTTATAAACTACTTTAGAAAGATTATTAAAAGTTATAAAGTTGAGAACTAGAATTTAGTTCTAGCTTTATATATCTTCTAAAGGCTAGCTAGAAGCGGGGATCGAAGTTAGCGCCGAAGTTAGCTACTAGACTAATACAAATCGACTAGATTAAACGATCAATATACTTACTAATCAACTTAGATAATTTAGAAAAGCTATAGTTCTTTAAATTCTTACTTTAAACTATTAGTTTATTTTTAATTTAAATCAATGGCTTTTCGAAAGAGGATAAAGCTAATAATTATAAGGAGTTAATATCAATGTTAATATCTAATTAATATACCTTTTATATTAACAAATTGTAACTATAAAACAGAATTAGAATAGAGGTTAAATTAATACTTTTAAACTTAAATCAAGAGTTAATCTAGATATATAAATAGAATATCAGCTTAAATTAGTTAATATATAATAGGGAGTTAGAAGGAGTCACTTAGATAATTAAATTAACTAGCTAGTTAACCTAGTCTAGCTAAGAATATATAGTTTACAATAATAACTAGACTAGATTACTATAGTTAAAATCACTTAGTAATAACTCTAGCTAAGAATAACTAATAAGAGTATTTGATACTAATAGCTAAATAATTAATAAAGATATTAGTATTAAATTAACTTAGATCTTAGAGTATTATAAAATTGAAAAGAACGAATTAGTTGATAAATTAGTTAAAGAAATTACTAGTCTAGAACTAGATATTTATATAATTAGCTTTGCCTTTTTAGGTTTTTAAATTAAAACTATTAAGATTTAGGAATAGAAACTAGCCTTGAAAAAAACAACTAAATCGAGATTAATTAAAGAACTTAAAACTAATTATATTTTAACTTATAAATTAGTATTTTAAAATAAAATCTTGATCCCTTTTAATACTAAATAGGCTATTACTAGTACTTTTTACTAACTAAAACTTAGTTATAGTTATATTAAAGTTTATTTATATCGACTAGATCTAGCTAATAATAATAAATATAAGTATAGTAAAAAGAAGATATTAGAATATCTTTTATTTAACTGTTAACTATTAGCTAATACTTATTTAAAGTTAAAAGACAAGTTTAATATATATTATCTTAACTTACTACTATTATTCGATATAAAATCTGGAATTAAAGTTAGCTTAGAATTTATCTAAAAAATTAATATTTATATATAAAAGTATTATCTAATCTAATTAATTAACTTTTAATAAATTAGATTTATTTATAAATTATTATTATTAAATCTTAAACTAGCCTAATACTAGATATTAATACTAATATTACTAATATTCAGTATTTAGATTAATTTGAGTTTAATTCTTTTTACTAATATTCAAAGTATCTTAGAATGTTTTTAAGATTATTTTAACTATTATTTCTTTAAAATTAGGGCTAGACCCTCAATATCTCTTTATATATATAATATTATATATATTTAGACCTATATATACCTAGCTACTAACAGTATATCTATTAGCTAATCTACTATAGTCTCAGATTTACACAAGTTGTTAAAATAAATAATAAAAAAAAAAAAAAAAAAAAAAAAAAAAAAAACTAGCTGCTAACCAACCTACTATAGTCTTAGACTTACACAGGTTGTTAAAATGAATAAAAAAAAAAAAAAAAAAAAAATATAAAGTCGAAAAAAATAAATTAGTTGATAAATTAATAAAAGAAACTATTAGTTTAAAACTAAATATTTATATAACTAGTTTCGTTTATTTAAATATCTAGATTAAAGCTATTAAGTTTTAAAAATAGGAATTAGTTTTAGAAAAAATAACTAAATTTAGATTAACTAAGAAATTTAAAACTAATTATATTTTAACTTATAAATTAATTTCTTGAAATAAAATCTTGATCTCTTCTAATACTAAACAAGCTATTACTAGTATATTTTATTAATTAAAACTAGATTATAATTATATTAAAGTTTATTTATATTAATTTAGTTTAATTAGTAATAATAAATATAAATATAATAAAAAGAAAATACTAAAATATCTTCTATTTAGCTATTAACTATTTACTAGTATTTACTTGAAGTTAAAAGATAAGTTTAATATATATTACTTTAATTTACCTTTATTACTTAATATAAAACTTGAAATTAAAGTTAATTTAGAATTTATCTAAGAAACTAATATTTATATATAAAGATATTATTTAACTTAGTTAATTAACTTTTAATAAATTAGACTTATTTATAAATTATTATTATTAAGTCTCAAACTAACCTAATACTAGATATTAATATTAATATTACTAATATTTAATATTTAAATTAGTTTAAACTTAATTCTTTTTATTAATATTTAAAGTATTTTAAGATTATTTTAACTATTATTTCTTTAAAATTAAAGTTAAACTTTTAATATCTTTTAATTATATATAATATTATATATAATTAGATTTATATATACTTAGCTACTAATAATATAACTATTAGTCGATTTATTATAGTCTTAGACTTATATAAATTATTAAAATAAATAAAAAAAAATAAATTAATTTTTAATTTAATAACTAATTTAAAAATTAATTTAATTTCTAGTAAACTTTTATTAAAATTTATTTTTTTTTTTTTTTTTTTTTTATTCATTTTAATAACTTGTATAAGTTTGAGACTATAGTAGGTCGATTAGTAGATATACTACTAGCAGCTAGATATATATAGGTCTAAATATATATAATATTATATATATAAAGAGATACTAAGGGTTTAACTCTAATTTTAAGAAAATAATAATTAAAATAATTCTAAAACACTTTAAGATACTTTGAATATTAGTAAAAAGAATTAAGTTTAAATTAGTTTAAATACTAAATATTAGTGATATTAGTACTAATATCTGGTATTAGGCTAGTTTAAGACTTAATAATAATAATTTATAAATAAGTCCAATTTATTAAGAGTTAGCTAACTAAGTTAAGTAATATCTTTATATATAAATACTAGTTTCTTAGATAAATTCTAGGCTAGCTTCAATTCCAGGTTTTATATTAAGTAATAGTAATAAGTTAAGATAGTATATATTAAATTTATCTTTTAGCTTCAAGCGAGTATTAGCTAGTAATTAATAGCTAAATAAAAGATATTCTAGTATCTTCTTTTTATTATACTTATATTTATTATTACTAGCTAGATTTAGTTAATATAAATAAACTTTAATATAACTATAACCGAGTTTTAACTAGTAAAAGGTATTAGTAGTAGCTTACTTAGTATTAGAGAGAATTGAGATTTTGTTTCGAAGTACTAATTTATAAGTTAAAGTATAATTAGCTTTAAATTTTTTAACTAATCTCAATTTAATTGTTTTTTCTAAGGTTAATTCTTATTCTTAAATCTTAATAGCTTTAACTTAAGTATTTAAATAAATAAAGCTAGTTATATAAGTATCTAGTTTTAAACTAATAACTTCTTTAACTAATTTATTAACTAATTTATTCTTTTCGACTTTATAGTATTTTAGAATCTAAGCTAATTTGATATTAATATCTTTATTAACTATTTAGCTATTAGTATTAAATATTCTTATTAGCTGTTCTTAGCTAGAGTTATTACTAAGTGATTTTAACTATAGTAATCTAGCCTAGTTATTATTATAAACTATATATTCTTAGCTAGACTAAGCTAGTTAATTAGCTAATTCGATTACCTAAATAACCCCTTTTAGCTTCCTATTATATACTAGTTAATTAGGATTAATATTCTACTTATATACTTAGATTAACTCTTGATTTAAGTTTAAAAGTACTAATCTAATTTTTATTCTAATTTCACTTTGTAATTACAATCTGTTAATATAAAAGGTATATTAATTAGATATTAATATTAATACTAGCTCTTTATAATTATTAGTTTTATTCTCTTTTGAAAAGTAATTAATTTAAATCGAAAATAAATTAGTTATCTAAAATAGAAATTTAAAAAACTATAACTTTTCTAGTTTATCTAAGTTGATTAGTAAATATATTGATTATCTAATCTAGTTAATTTATATTAGCTTAGTAGTTAACTTTAGTATTAACTTCGATCCTTGCTTCTAGCTAGTTCTTAGAAGATAAATAGGATTGAAACTAAATTCCTAGTAACTTTATAACTTTTAGTAACCTTCTTAGTAACTTTATAATTCTTAGTAACTTTCTAAATATCTTTCTTAAAGTAGTTTATAAATTAGATAGTTTTTTGAGAGTTTAAGCAACTAGAGAGTGTATTAGTAATTAGTATTAGCAAGATAGATATCAAGAGGTACTAATACAACTTTAATATCTATAATTAACTTTGAACTAGTCTTAAAAACCTTTAGAATTTTATAAAGAGCTAAGTTTTAAAATAGTTAAAGTTAAACTTTAAAATTAACTTATTCTTTATATTAAATTAAAGACTTATAGTCTAAGATACTAGTAATATAAGTAATATATAGTTAATATATAACAAAGAGGAATAAACTAGTTTGAATATTAGTTAGCTAGTTAACTTGAAATAATATTGTTTTAATTTAACTAACTTGAATTTTAATATAACCTTTAAATTTAAGAGTATTATTAAACTAAATTCCTAGTTATCTTACTAGCTTAGAAGAGTATATAACCTATTAATTCAGTAATTTAACTAAGTAGCTTACTAAGTTATTAGAAAAGAAATAGATTAACTTGGTTTTCTTAAAGTCAAAATCGATATTATTCACTATTCTAAAAGAGTATAACTTATTAGCTTCTCTTTCTAAAGTTTAATAGTTCTTTTTAAAACTAGTTAAATTAGTTATTAACGTGATATCATTTATATAAGATTAAACTAAGTAACTAATAATCGGAAAAAGATCTTAAATATAAATCAAGAATAAAATTAAACTAATTAGACTATTTTAAAGAATATTAGTATTAATAAATTAAAAAGGTTTAATTTAATTATCAAAAGCTAACTAAAGCTACTAAGCTTCTAGAAAGTAACTAACCTAGCTTATTAAGTTAAAAGGTAATTTAAACTCTTTTAAAATTACTAATAGTTGGTTTTTAGATATATAATCGAAGGCCTCTTTAATATCCAAGAATAAGACTAATATTTTAAAATTAGTTATATAATCTTATTCGATTTTAGTTATTAATATTAGTCTAGTATTAACTATAAACTTTTTAAATTAACTTCTAATTTAAGAGTTATATAGAAGGCTAGTAGTTTTAGCTAAATAGTTTAATCTTTTAATTAATATCCTCTTATTAACCTTTTTAAAATAGTTTAATAATAAGATAACCTTATAAGTTTTTAAAATTAAATAATTAAACTTTTTTAGCTTTTTAAATATAATATTTATTATTTACTACTAATAAGTTAAGTAATAGTTAAAATTAAGAAGTAGATTATAGATCTTATAAAATAAGTTAAGGATAGTTAAATAAGTTTTATTGATAATTTCCTAACTAATTCTATTAAGTCTAAAGGTTTTCCTTTTAATTTTAGTTAAATAAACCTTTTCAAGCTTACTAATTACTAGTTCCAATTAAGAGTCGACTTTATAAATATCCTAGAAAGAGCTAGTCGATATTAGAGGCTAGAGGAACAAGGTTAACTTTAATATACTTACTTTTCTTTCGAAAGTTAACTAGTTAGAAATCAAAGGTAATATTCGACTTTGATAACTTTTAGTATAGTTAAAAGTTTTAAAAATAGCTTTCAAGTTTTTAATCTCTAAGAAGATATTCTAGTAACTCTATTTAGTATATTTAATAGTTGAAAAATACTAGTTTCGAGTTAAAGAATATATTTAACTTTGATTATCTTCTCTTTGAGCTTTTAATATCGATTTTCGAAGGGTTTTAAATTCAAAGATTTACTAGAGTTTAACTTGTAATTTCAGCTTGATTTTTAGAATTACTATATTCGATATTAGCCCAATTAATTATACTAGCTCAAAGTTAATAGTTTCTAAAAACTTAATTATTAATATTTCAAAAGTTAATTTAATTCTAACTAATATAGAGGGTTCTTAATTGAGAACTAGGCTCTTATTAGTTAAATTGACTAGACTAATCTTAAATAGATTTTAGTTAATCTTCTTAGTATCAAAAAACTAAAGGGGATTTAAATAGCTTTGATTTAAACTTAGATTTTTAATTATAAAAAAGATTAGTAAGTAATCTGAGTTTAAGTTATCTAATACCTACTAGTTATCAATATACCTTATTACTCTTGAAGTAGTAAGAGTAAGGTTTAAAACTAAAAAGTTAACTCTATAAAAAAAGGTTTTAGTCTTTAGATTATTAAATAACTTTAGATTATTATCTTTAATTTAGCTAACTAATCAAGTCCCTTTTTAAGTATCAGATAACTCTAAGTCCCACTAAGAGTAATATATATTAAAGTTCTCTAAAATAAACAAATTAATTGTAATAGTTTTTAAAAGTAAACTCTTTTCAATTATTTTTTTCAAATCGCCTTTAATTTAACTAGTCTTATTATAGATATTAACTATTTCGAGTATATTGATTCTAGAGCCTAGTTATATTACTAATAAGTCTAAATCCGAGTTATCAAGTATTAATATAATACTAGTAGTTAGAACTTTTAAAGTATATACTAAAGTTTAAAGTTTATAGTTCTAGTATAGTACTAAGAGCTGATTAAAGCTAATATAAACTATAGATCGACTATTTAACTAGTTTTAGTTCTCGGCTATAATCTATAGTTTCTAGATTATTAATAAGTTAATTTTTAATTTAATAGTTAACTTAAAAGCTGATTTAATTCTCAGTGAACTTTTATTAAGATTCACTTATAATACTCGAATATCCTAGCTATTTATAAGTTAAAACTAACTCTTTTAGTAACTTTATACACTTTGTATACTTTCAAATCACTAGTATAAGATTGAGAGTAATTAGTATACTTTAAAACTAAATATAAACAAAGCTTCTTATAAGTATTATAAATATTATAAGTATATTAAGAGGTTAGATAAAGTTCTAAGTATAAACTATACTTAATCTAATAGTAATAGAACTAGATTATATATTTGAAACTCTAATATTTTAAATATTAAATTAACTTTATAATATTTAAAAGCTTCTTAGTTCTAATCAAGATTCCAACTATATAAATCTAGTTCCTTATATATTTCTCAGTTTCTTTAGTAGTCTTAAAAGAGACTACTACTAAACTAGCTCTTTTAATAACTTGGTTAGCTTCGGAAGAAAGCTAATAAAAGGTTCTAATTAGTTTGAGATTAAAAAAGTTATTAAAAGTTTTAATCTCTTTTAATATTAGTTTTATACCTTTCAAAGTATTAAAGTTAATTATAGAGATTTTATATAATACTATTTTAAACTAAGATTTATCCTTTTAGATACTTTTAAAATTAAAAAGGTTTTTTTAAATATTAATCTTCTTGATTAGAAAGTTGATTATATAAAAGGGATTATAATTAATATTAAGTTCTTCTTATTAAATATACTAGTAATAGTTGAAATAACTAGCCCTTTAACTCTTTTAGCCTCAAAAGCCTTATTAATAACATTGTAAATAGTTAAGGCTGAGAAGATATTATAATATAATATAGTATTATATACTAAGATAAGTTAATTTAAAGGCTTAGCTTTAGGCTTAGCTACTTTGGGTTTAGCTATAACTATAATCCAGTTACTTAACTTTGGGTCATTTAATATAACGATATTAGCGAAAGAAGCCTGGGCCGGATTTTAAGCGATTTTAGTGATTTTTAGAGTCGAGGTTACTAGAAGCGCTAGAGTTATTAAGAGGGTTACTAGGAAAGTTACTAAGAGAGTTGTAGCTTTAATAGCTTTAGGGGCTTTAACTTAAACTTCTATTTTCCAGATTATATATTCAAGGTTATTAAGTTGAGAAACTAATTAGTTGGTAACTTTTCTAACCTTTCCCGATCCGGTATAGTCTCTAAACACTTTGATAAGGTCTAGTATTTTGCCTTATTGTTCCCGGGAAAAAGTAAGAGTATTAACTTTAATTAAAAGGTTTAAAGCTTTATAAATAAGTGTTTAAACTAGTTCCGAGTTTACTAATTAGTTGATAGTAATTCTCGAGTTTTTATTAATCTGTTCTACTAAGAATAGATTAGTGCATTTAAGTAGATAGAGAGAGATATTACTAAAGCTAGTTATAGTATTTATAGTAGGTCTAGCTAAGAGGTCCAAGTTTATAATATCAGAAAAGCTAGATAAGTTGATATTAGAATTGAATCGAAAAGTTGTAGATAAAGTTAGTAATATAATAATATCTATAATATTATTAATATTATTAATAGTATTAATAACTAGAGAAGATAACTGAATAATAATTAGGGTGCTAGAGGTAGTTAAAAACAAGGTAGTTAAAGTAATATCCTAGTTATTATTATTATTATTAAAGGTTAAAAGGGCAGTTATATTAATAAGTATTAATATAATACTTTAATAAGTATATTAATATCTAAAAAGTCTTCCTAGTTTACTAATATTACTTAGTATCACTAATATTATTAAATATTAGTTAAATCAATAATTTAAGCTTAATAAAACAATCAACTTTTTTGGTCAAAACGATTTTTCATTGAAAAAACGCGATTTCTTATCGAAAATCATTGGATCAAAGTCGAATACAATAAATAACTCTTCTACAGATCGAACCAACTAAGCCGCTTAACTGTACAACTATCCGCTATCGAGATATCATTGTTACTATCGATTTCATCGATTTTTACCTTATATTTTCAAAATTTTTACTGAAAAACCTCAAAAATTATAAAAATATTAAAAAATTACAAAACAATAAAAATATTAATAAAAAGAAGCTAGTATTTAAATATAATATACTTCTATAGTTCGAACTAGCCTACTTGCACCTTCGTATTACTATTACATCACTATTATTGTCGATTCTAGTAATTCCAAGTATTAAATTCACTAATTTTGTTTTATTAAACTCAAATTATTGATTTAGTAATAATTAATAATATTAGTGATTCTAATGATACTAGAAGGGTTTCTTCGACCTACTAGAGCTTTTATAAGATTAAAACATTTATTTAAATATTATATTAATATTTATCAATATAGCTACCCTTTCAACTTTTAATAATAATAATAATAATTAGAATATTACTCTAACTACCTTCTTTCTAACCATCTTTAGTATACTAATTATTATTAAGTCTTCTCTCCTAGTTATTAATACTATTAATAATACTATAGATATTACTATATTGTTAACTCTACTTATAACCCTTCGATTTAACTCTAATATCAACTTATTTAGCCTTTCTAATATTATAAACTTAGACCCTCTAGCTAGACCTATTATAAATATTACAACTAGTTTTAGTAGTATCCTACTCTACTTACTAAAATATACTAACCTCTTTTCTATAGAATAGATTAATAAAAACCTGAAAATCACTATTAACTAATTAACTAACTTGGAACCTACTTAACTATTTATCTTCGAAGCTCTAGACCTTTTAATTAAGGCTAGTACTTTAACTTCTTCTTAAGAATAATAAAGCAAAATATTAGATTTAATCAAAGTGTTTAGAGACTATACTATATCGAGAAAAGTTAAAAAAGTTATTAATTAATTAGCTTCTCAATTTAACAATCTCGAATATATAATCTAGAAGGTAGAAAACTAGGCTAAAACCTTGAAACTATAAAAACAGCCTTTAATAACCCTTTTAGTAACCCTCTTAGTAACTCTAGTACTCTTAGTAACTTTAGTACTTAAAATTATTAAAATCGTTTAAAATCTAACTTAAGCTAGCTTCGCTAATATTGCGGTATTAGATAATTTAAAATCAAGTAACTAGATTATAGTTATAACCAAACCCAAAGCGGCTAAGTCTAAAGTTAAACTCTTAAACCAACTTATTCTAATATATAATATTATATTATACTATAATATCTTCTCAGCTTTAGCTACTTATAATACTATTAATAAGGCTTTTAAGGTTAAGAGAGTTAAAAGGCTAATTGTTTCAGTTATTACTAGTATATCTAATAAGAAGAACTTAGTACTAATTACAACCCCCCTTTATATAATCGACTTTTTAATTAAGAAGGTTAATATTTAGAAAAATCTTCTTAATTTTAAAAATATCTAAAAGAATAAACTCTAGTTTAAAATAGTATTATATAAGATCTTTACAACTAACTTTAATACTCTGGAAAGTATAAAACTAGTACTAGAAGAGATTAAAACCTTTAATAATTCTTTGAACTTTAAACTAATTAGAACTCTTTATTAGCTATCTTCCGAAGCTAATCGGGCCGTTAAAAGAGCTGGTTTAGTAGTAGTCTCTTTTAAAACTATTGAGGAAGTTGAGAGGTATATAAGGAACCGAGTTTATATTATTGGAATCTTAGTTAAAGCTAAGAAGCTATTAAGTATAATAAAGTTAACTTAATATACCTACTGTCAAGGCTTTGGGTATATAATTTAATTCTACTGTTGTTAGGCTAAATACAGTTTATATTCAGAACCTTACCTAACCTTTTAGTATACTTATAGTGTTTATAATATTTATAAGAAACTTTGTTTATATTTAGCTTTAAAGTGTACTAACTACTCCTAATCTTATACTAGCGATTCGAAATCGTATAAGGTGTATAAGGCTATTAAAAGGGTTAGTTTTAGCTTATAAATAGTTAGAATATCCGGGTATTATAAATAAACTTTAACAAAAGTTTACTAGGGACTGAATTAACTCTCAAGTTAGCTATTGAGTTAAAAATCGACTTATTAATAGTCTAGGAACCTTGGATTATAGCTAAGGACTAAAACTAGCTAAATAGCTGGTCTATAACTTATACTAGCTTCAATTAGCTACTAGTACTATACCGGAACTTCAAACCTTGAACCTTGATATATACTTTAAAAGTTCTTGCTACTAGTATTATATTAGTATCTAATAATTTGGATTCAGACTTACTAGTAATATAACTAGGCTCAGGGATCAATATACTCGAAATAGTCAATATTTATAACGAGACTAGCTAAGCTGAGAGTGATTTAAGGAAAATAATCGAAAGAAGCTTTTTTATAAAGAATATTATAGCTAATTCGTTTATTTTAGGTGACTTTAATATATACTACCCTTGGTAGAATCTAGAGTTACTTGATACTCAAAGAGGGGCTCGATTAGTTAATTAGATTAAAGATAATAATCTAGAGTTACTTAATAATCTAGAGATTAAAACCTTCTTTTATAAGGCTAACTCTTTAATTTTAAACCTTACTCTTGCTACTATAGAGGTAGCAAGGTATATTGATAACTAGTAAATACTAAATGATATAAGCTTAGATTACTTACTAATCTTTTTTATAATTAAAAATCTAAGTTTAAATCAAAACTATTTAAATCCCCTTTAACTTTTTAATACTAAGAAGGCTAATTAGGATTTGTTTAAAGCTAGTCTGGTCGATTTAACTAAAAAGAATCTAGTTCTCAATCAACAATTCTCAAAGCTAGTTAGAATTAGGTTAACTTTTAAAGTGTTGATAACTAAGTTTTTAGAAGTTATTAACTCTGAGCTAGTAAGACTAATTAGGTTAGTATCGAATATAGCAATTCCGAAAATCAAGCCAAAGCTATAAGCTAAATCTTGGTAGACCTTTAAATTTAAAACCCTTTGAAAATCGATGTTAAGAGTTTAAAAAGAAGATAATCAAAGTTAAAACTACTTTTTAGCTCGGAACTAGTACTTTTCGGTTATTAAATATATTAAACGGAGTTACTGGAATATCTTCTTGGAGACTAAAGACTCGAAGTTAATTTTTAAAGCATTTAACTATACTAAAAGCTACTAAAGCTGGATATTACTTTCGATTTCCAACTAATTAACTTTCGAAGGAAAAGCGAGTGTTTTAAAGTCTTCTTTGTTCCTCTAGCTATTTATATCGATTAGCCTTTCCTAGGATATTTATAAAGTCGACTCCTAGCTAGAACTAGTAATTAGTAAGCTTGAAAAAGCTTATTCAATTAAAGTCAAAGGAAAAACTTTAAGATTTAACAAAATTAACTAGGAAATTATCAATAAAGTTTATTTAGCTGTTCTTAACTTATTCTATAAGGTTTATAATCTACTTCTCAATTTTAGCTACTACTTGACTTGCTAGCAACAAGTAATTAATATGATATTTAAAAAACTAAAAAAGTTTGATTATTCAACTTTAAAAGTTTATAAAGTTATCTTACTACTTAACTATTTTAAAAAGGTTAGTAAGAGGATACTAGCAAAGAGATTAAGCTATTTAGCCGAGACTACTAGCTTACTATATAACTCTTAAATTAGAAGTTGACTTAAAAAGTCTATAATTGATACTAAATTATTATTAGTAATTAAAATCGAATAAGATTATATAGCTAACTTTAAAATATCGGTTTTATTTTTAGATATCAAAAGGGCCTTCAATTATATATCTAAAAACTAGCTACTAGTGATTTTAAAAGAGTTGAAACTACTTTTTAGTTTAATAAGCTAAATTAGTTACTTTTTGGAAGCTTAGTAGCTCTAGCTAGCTTTTGATAACTAAATTAAGCCCTTCTAGCTTATTAACACTAGTATCCTTTAAAATAGCCTAATTAGTTCGATTTTATTCTTAATTTATATTTGAGATCTCTTTTCGACTATTAACTATTTAATCTAGTCTTATATAAACAATATTATATTAGTAGCTAGTTCAATTAGTTTTAAAAAGAATTATTAAACTTTGGAAAAAGAGGCTAATAAACTATATTCGCTTGAAACAATAAATAGTATTAATTTTGACCTTGAAAAAATCGAGCTAATCTACTTCTTTTCTAGCAACTTAAAAGCCTATTCGGTTAAATTATCGAATTAGCAAGTTATATACCCCTCTAAACTAGTAAAGTGGCTAGGAATCTAGCTTGATAATACCCTCAAATTTAAAAGTTATATTGGAATTTAAGTTAATTAAGTTAAAATAATACTATTTCAAGTTAACTAGTTAGTTAATACTCAAACTAGCTTATTTCCCTTTATTATATAATAGCTATATATTATTTATATCACTAGTATCTTAGACTATAAATTCCTAATCTAGTATAAAGAATAAGTTAATTTTAAAGCTCAACTTCAATTACTTTAAAATCTAGCTCTTTGTAAAATCTTAAAGGTTTTTAAGACTAGCCTAGAGCTAGCTATAGATACTAAAGCTATATTAGTACCCCTTGATATCTGTCTTGCTAACACTAATTATTAATATACCTTCTAGTTACTTAAACTCTTGAAAAACTATCTAATTTATAAATTAATTTAGAAAGGGTATTTAGAAGGTTACTAGGAGTTACAAAGTTACTAGAAGAGTTACTAGAAGGGTTACTAGAAATTAGAACTTAGTTCTAGCTCTATTTACCTTCTAAAGGCTAGCTAGAAGCAGAGATCGAAGTTAGTACCAAAGCTAGCTACTAGGCTAATACAAATCAACTAGATTAAGCGATCAATATACTCGCTAGTTAACCTAGATAAACTAGAAAAACTATAACCCTTCAAATTCCCATTTTGAGTTATTAACTTATTTTCAATTTAAATCAACTGTTCTTCGAAAAAGAATAAAGCTAATGATTATAAAGGGCTAGTATCAATACTAGCATCTAATCAATATACTTTTTATACTAACAGATTGTAACTATAAAGCGGAACTAGAATAAAAGTTAGATTAATACTTTTAAACTTAAATTAAAAGCTAATCTAAGTATATAAATAGAATATCAGCTTAAACTAGCTAGTATATAATAGGGAGTTAGAAGGAGTTACTTAGATAATCAAATTAGCTAGCTAACTAGCTTGGCTCGACTAAGAATATATAGTTTATAGTGATAATTAAGTAAAACTACAATACTTAAAATCACTAAGTAATAACTTTAGTTAAAAATAGTTAATAAGAGTACTCGATACTAATCACTAAATAGTTAATAAAGGTATTAGTATTAAATTAGCCTAGGTCCCGAAACACTACGAAGTCGAAGAGAATAAACTAGTTGATAAATTAGTGAAAGAAGCTACTAGTCTAAAACTAGATACTTATAAGACTAGCTTCGCTTATTTAGATATCCAAGTCAAAGCTATTAAGATTTAGGAATAGGAACTAGCTCTAGAAAAAGCAACTAAATCGAGACTAGCTAAAAAACAAAAAGCTAATTATATTTCAACTTATAAATTAGCTTCTTAAAGCAAAATCTCGATCTTCCTTAATACTAAGTAAACTACTATTAATATGTTTTACTAACTTAAACTAGGTTATAGTTATATCAAAGCTTATTTATATCAATTAGACTTAGTTAGTAATAACAAGTATAAATATAGTAAAAAAAAGATACTAGAATATCTCTTATTTAACTATTAACTATATATTAATATATACTTGAAACTAAAAAATAAGCTTAATACACACTACCTTAGTCTACCTTTACTACTTGATATAAAACCTGGAATTAAAGCTAGCCTGGAATTTATTTAAGAAACTAGTATTTATATATAAAGATATTATTTGATCTAGTTAGTTGACTTTTAATAAATTAGAATTATTTATAAATTATTATTATTAAGTCTTAGACTAGCTTAATATTAGATATTAACATTAATATCACTAATATTCGCTATTTGGATTAGTTTGAACTTAATTCTTTTCACTAATATTCAGAGTGTTTTGAGATTATTTTAACTATTATTTCTTTAAAATTAGAGCTAGACCCTCAATATCTCTTCACTATATATAGTATTACATATATTTAGACTTTTATATATCTAGCTACTAGCGGTATATCTGTTAGCCGATCTATTATAGTCTTAGACTTATACAGATTGTTAAAATAAAAAAAAAAAAAAAAAAAAAGGTATAAATAGGCTTATTCAAACTATAGAAATATATTACACTAAGTACTAACCTTTTTTTATTGATATTTTTATTGTTTTAATAGTTTTTCAATATTTTTATAATTTTTGAAGTTTTTCAATGAAAATTTCGAAAATATAGAGTAAAAATCAACAAAATCGACAATAACAACAATATCTCGGTAGCGGATAGTTGTATAGCTAGGCGGTCTAGCTAGTTCGATCTATAGACAAGTTATTTATCGTATTCGACTTTGATCTGATAATTTTCGATAAGAAATCGTGTTTTTTCGATGAAAAATCGTTTTAGCTAAAAAAGTTGATTAAAATTTATTTATAATATCTAGATATTTTAAATATTTATAAATTAAAACTAACTCTTTTAATAACTTTATATATTTTATATAATTTCAAGTTACTAATATAAAATTAAAAGTAATTAATATACTTTAAAGTTAAATATAAATAAAGTTTCTTATAAATATTATAAATATTATAAATATTATAAATATTATAAATATATTAAAAAGTTAAATAAAGTTTTAAGTATAAAGTATATTTAATCTAATAATAATAAAACTAGATTATATATTTAAAATCTTAGTATTTTAAATATTAAATTAACTTTATTATATTTAATAGCTTTTTAATTTTAATTAAGATTTTAGTAATATAAATTTAATTCTTTATATATCTTTTAACTTCTTTAATAATCTTAAAAAAGATTATTATTAAATTAACTCTTTTAATAATCTAGTTAACTTTAAAAGAAAGTTAATAAAAAGTTTTAATTAGTTTAAAGTTTAAAAAACTATTAAAGATTTTAATTTCTTTTAATATTAGTTTTATATCTTTCAAAGTATTAAAGTTAATAATAAAGATTCTATATAATATTATTTTAAACTAGAATTTATTCTTTTAAATACTTTTAAAATTAAGAAGATTTTTTTAAATATTAACTTTCTTAATTAAAAAGTTGATTATATAAAAAGAAGTAATAATTAATACTAAGTTCTTCTTATTAAATATATTAGTAATAATTAAAATAACTAGTTTTTTAACTTCTTTAACTTTAAAAGTCTTATTAATAATATTATAAATAATAAGAATTAAGAAGATATTATAATATAATATAATATTATATATTAAAATAAATTGGTTTAAAACCTTAATTTTAACTTTAATTACTTTAAATTTAGTTTAAATAATAATCTAGTTAATTAACTTTAAATCTTTTAATATAGTAATATTAGTAAAAGAAATCTAAATTAGATTTTAAATAATTTTAATAATTTTTAATATTTTTTTTTTTTTATTTATTTTAACGACCTATATAAATCTGAGACTATAGTAGGTCGGTTAGTGGATATACCACTAGCAGCTAGGTGTATATAAGTCTAAGTATATACAATATTATATATAGTAAAGAGATATTAAGGGTTTAACCTTGATTTTAAGGAAATAATAATAAAAATAACTTAAAAACACTCTAAAATACTTCGAATATTAGTGAAAAGAATTAAGCTTAAACCAGTTCAAATACTGAATATTAGTGATATTAGTGCTAATATCCAGTATTAGGCTAGCTTGAGACTTAATAATAATAATTTATAAATATTTCCAATTTATTAAAGGTTAGTTAACTAGGTTAAGTAATATCTTTATATACAAATACTAGTTTCTTAGATAAATTCCAGGCTAGCTTCGATTCCGGGTTTAGTATCAAGTAATAAGGATAAACTAAGGAGGTATATATTAAGCTTATTCTTTAGCTTCAGGCGGGCGCTAGCGAGTAGTCGGCAGCTAAATAGAAAGTGTTCCGATATCTTCTTTTTACTATATTTACACTTATTATAATTTTTAATATTAAAGTTATTAAAAGTATTAAAGTTATTAAAAGAGTTATTAAAAAGATTATTAAAAGTTATTTTTATAGTTTCAAAGCTTTAGTTTATACTTCTATTTTCTAAATTATATATTTAAGGTTATTAAATTAAAAAACTAATTAGTTAGTAACTTTTTTGACTTTTCCCAATTTAGTATAGTTTCTAAATACTTTAATAAAGTCTAGTATTTTATTTTATTATTCTTAGAAAGAAACTAAAATATTAATTTTAATTAAAAGATTTAAAGTTTTAAAAATAAATAGTTAAATAAATTCTAAGTTAACTAATTAGTTAATAATAATTTTCAGATTTTTATTAATCTATTTTATTAAAAATAAATTAATATATTTAAATAAATAAAGTAAAATACTATTAAAATTAATTATAATATTTATAATAAATCTAATAAAGAGATTTAAACTTATAATATTAGAAAAACTAAATAAATTAATATTAAAATTAAATTAAAAGGTTATAAATAAACTTAATAATATAATAATATTTATAATATTATTAATTCAATAACTATAACTTTTTTAACTAAAATGATTTTTTATTGAAAAAACATAATTTCTTATCGAAAATTATCGGATCAAAGTCGAATATAATAAATAACTTTTCTACAGATCAATTAAGCTAAGCTACTTAGTTATACAACTATCCGCTACTAAGATATCGTTATCACTATCAATTTCGTCGATTTTTACTTTATATTTTCGAAATTTTTATTGAAAAACCTCAAAAATCACAAAAATATTAAAAAATTAATAAAACAATAAAAATATTAATAAAAAGAGGTTAGTACTAAGTGTAATACACTTCTATAGTTCGAACTAGCCTACTTGCACCTTCCTACTAACACTATATCGTCGTCGCTGTCGATTCTAATAATTCTAGCTATTAAGTTCATTAATTTTATTTTATTAAACTTAAATTACTAATTTAGTTAATATTTAACGATATTAGTGATACTAAGTAATATTAGTGAACTAAGAGAGCTTTTAAGATATTAATATACTTATTAAAGTGTTATATTGATACTTATCAATATAGTTGCTTTCTCAACCTCTAATAATAATAATAATAACTAGGATATTATTTCAACTACTTTGTTTTTAATTATTTCTAGCATTTTAATTGTTATTAGATTATCTTCCTTAATTATTAATACTATTAATAATACTATAAATATTATTATATCGCTAACCTTACTTACAACTCTTCGATTTAATTTTAATATCGATTTATCTAGCCTTTTTGATATTATAAACTTGGACCCCTTAGTTAGACTTATTATAAATACTATAACTAGCTCTAGTAGTATCTCTTTCTGTTTATCTAAATATACTAACTCCTTTTTAATAGAACAGATTAATAAAAACTCGAAAATTACTATTAACTAATTAGTTAACTTGAAACTTACTTAACTATTTATTTTCGAAGCTTTAGATCTCTTAATTAAAGCTAGCTTTTTAACTTCTTCTTAGGAATAATAAGGCAAAATATTAAACTTTATTAAAGTATTTAAAAACTATACTATATCAAGAAAGGTTAAAAAAGTTATTAACTAATTAGCTTTTTAACTTAATAACCTCGAATATATAATTTAGAAAATAGAAGTATAAACTAAAGCTTTGAAATTATAAAAATAATCTTTAATAACCTTTTTAATAACTCTAATACTTTTAATAACTTTAATATTTTTAATAACTTTAATAATAAAAATTATTAAAATTATTTAAAATCTAATCTAAACTAGCTTTACTAATATTATAATATTAAGTAACTTAAAGTTAAGTAACTAGATTATAATTATAATTAAATCTAAAATAACTAAATCTAAAGTTAAGTTTTTAAATCAATTTATTTTAATATATAATATTATATTATATTATAATACTTTCTTAACTTTAATTATTTATAATATTATTAATAAAGCTTTTAAAACTAAAAAAGTTAAAAAACTAGTTATTTCAATTATTATTAATATATCTAATAAAAAGAACTTAATATTAATTATAATCTCTTTTTATATAATTAACTTTTTAATTAAAAAGATTAATATTTAGAAAAATCTTTTTAATTTTAAAAGTATTTAAAAAGATAAATTATAATTTAAAGTAATATTATATAGAATCTTTATAACTAACTTTAATATTCTAAAAAGTATAAAACTAATATTAAAAGAAATTAAAACTTTTAATAACTTTTTAAACTTTAAACTAATTAAAACTTTTTATTAATTCTTTTTCAAAGTTAATTAAATTATTAAAAGAATTAATTTAGTAATAATCTCTTTTAAGATTATTAAGGAAATCGAGAGATATATAAAGAATTAAGTTTATATTATTAGAATTTTAATTAAAATTAAAAAACTATTAAATATTATAAAATCAACTTAATATACTTACTACCAAAGTTTTAGATATATAACCTAGTTTTACTAATATTAACCTAAGTATAGTTTATATTCAAAACCTTATTCAACTTTGTAATATATTTATAGTATTTATAATATTTATAGAAAACTTTATTTATATTTAGCTTTAAAGTATACTAACTACTTTTAATCTTATATTAGTAATTCGAAATTATATAAAGTATATAAAGTTATTAAAAGAGTTAGTTTTAGCTTATAAATAACTAGAATATTTAGATATTATAAGTAAATCTCAATAAAAGTTTATTAGAGATTAAATTAGCTCTTAAATTAACTATTAAGTTAAAAATCGATTTATTAATAGTCTAGGAATTCTAGATTATAGCCGAGGATTAAAACTAGCTAAATAGTTGATCTATAATTTATATTAGCTTTAATTAACTTCTAATACTATATTAGAGCTTTAAACCTTGAACTTTAATATATATTTCAAAAGTTCTAACTACTAATATTATATTAATATCTGATAACTTGGATTTAAACTTATTAGTAATATAGTTAGATTTAGATATTAATATACTCGAAATAATTAATATCTATAATAAGACTAATTAAACTAAAAGTGATTTAAAAAAAATAATTGAAAAAAACTTACTTTTAAAAACTATTATAACTAATTTACTTATTTTAAAGGACTTTAATATATATTACCTTTAATAGAACTCAAAGTTATTTAATATTTAAAAAAGGGCCTAATTAGTTAGTTAGATTAAAGATAATAATTTAAAGTTATTTAATAATCTAGAAATTAAAATCTTCTTTTATAAAGTTAACTCTTTAGTTTTAAACTTTACTTTTATTATTTTAAAAGTAGTAAGATATATTAATAACTAATAAGTATTAAATAATCTAAATTCAAATTATTTACTAATCTTTTTTACAATTAAAAATCTAAGTTTAAATTAAAGTTATTTAAATTCTTTTTAGCTTTTTAATATTAAAAAAGCTAATTGAGATCTATTTAAGATTAGTTTAATCGATTTAGTTAATAAGAATTTAGTTCTCAACTAATAACTCTTTGAACTAGTTAAAACCAAGTTAATTTTTAAAATATTAATAATCGACTTTTTAAAAGTTATTAACTTTAAATTAGTATAACTAATTAAGCTAATATTGAATATAATGATTTTGAAAATCAAGTTAAAGTTATAAATTAAACTTTAATAGATCTCTGAGCTTAAAACCCTTCGAAAATCGATATTAAGAGTTCAAAAAGAAGATAGTCAAAGTTAAAATTACTTTTTAACTTAAAACTAATATTTTTCAGTTATTAAATATACTAAATAGAGTTATTAGAATATCTTTTTAAAAACTAAAAACTTAAAAGTTATTTTCAAAGTATTTAGTTATATTAAAAGTTATTAAAATTAGATATTATTCTTGATTTCTAATTAATTAATTTTTAAAAGAAAAGTAAATATTTTAAAATTAACTTTGTTTCTCTAACTTCTAATATTAATTAACTCTTTTTAAAATATTTATAAAATCGACTTTTAGCTAGAACTAATAGTTAATAAGTTAGAAAGAATTTGTTTAATTAAAGTTAAAAGAAAAACTCTAAGATCTAATAGAATTAATTAGGAAATTATTAATAAAGTTTATTTAACTATTTTTAATTTATTTTATAAAGTTTATAACCTTCTTTTTAATTTTAATTACTACTTTATTTATTAATAATAAATAATTAATATAATATTTAAAAAGTTAAAAAAGTTTAATTATTTAATTTTAAAAGTTTATAAAGTTATTTTATTATTTAACTATTTTAGAAAGATTAATAAAAGAATATTAATAAAAAGATTAAACTATTTAGTTAAAATTATTAATTTATTATATAGCTTTTAAATTAAAAGTTAATTTAAAAAGTTTATAATTAATATTAGATTATTATTAATAATTAAAATCAAATAAGATTATATAATTAATTTTAAAATATTAGTTTTATTTCTAGATATTAAAAGAGCTTTTAATTATATATCTAAAAACTAGTTACTAGTAATTTTAAAAGAGTTTAAATTTTTACTTAGTTTAATTAACTAAGTTAATTACTTTTTAAAAGTTTAATAACTCTAATTAGTTTTTAATAACTAAATTAAACTCTTTTAACTTATTAATACTAATATCTTTTAAAGTAATCTAATTAATTTAATTTTATTTTTAATTTATATTTAAGATCTCTTTTTAATAATTAGTTATTTAATCTAGTTTTATATAAATAATATTATATTAATAACTAGTTTAATTAGTTTTAAAAAGAATTATTAAATTTTAAAAAAAGAGATTAATAAGTTATATTCTTTTAAAATAATTAATAATATTGATTTTAACTTTAAGAAAACTAAGTTAATCTATTTCTTTTTAAATAATTTAAAAGCTTATTTAATTAAATTATTAAATTAATAAGTTATATATTCTTTTAAGTTAATAAAATAATTAGAAATTTAATTTAATAATACTTTTAAATTTAAAAGTTATATTAGAATTCAAATTAGTTAAACTAAAATAATATTATTTTAGGTTAATTAATTAACTAGTATTTAAACTAATTTATTCCTTTTTACTATATACTAATTATATATTACTTATATTACTAGTATCTTAGATTACAACTTTTTAATTTAATATAAAGAATAAACTAATTTTAAAATTTAACTTTGATTATTTTAGAATCTAGCTCTTTATAAAATCTTAAAGATTTTTAAAATTAATCTAAACTTAGTTATAAATATTAAAGCTACTTTAATATCTTTTAATATCTAACTTGTTAATATTAATTGTTAATATATCTTTTAGTTATTTAAACTCTTGAAAAACTATCTAATTTATAAATTATTCTAAAAAGATTATTAGAAATTATAAAGTTACTAAGAAGGTTACTAGAAGTTAAAACTTAGTTTTAATTTTATTTACTTTTTAAGAGCTAGCTAAAAGCAGGGATCGAAGCTAGTATCAAAGCTAGTTACTAGACTAATATAAATCGACTAAATTAAATAATTAATATATTTACTAATCAATTTAAATAGTTTAGAAAAACTATAACTTTTTAAATTCCTACTTTAGATTATTAATTTATTTTTAATTTAAATTAATTGCTTTTCGAAGAAGAATAAAGCTAATAATTATAAAGAGCTAATATTAATATTAATATCTAATTAATATACCTTTTATATTAATAGATTATAACTATAAAGTAGAATTGAAATAAAGGTTAGATTAATATTTTTAGATTTAAATTAAAAGCTAATTTAAGTATATAAATAGAATATTAGTCTAAACTAGTTAATATATAATAAAGAGTTAAAAGAGATTATTTAAATAATCGAATTAGTTAATTAGCTAGTTTAGCTAAACTAAGAATATATAATTTATAATAATAATCAAATAGAGTTATAATATTTAAAATTACTAAATAATAACTTTAGTTAAGAATAACTAATAAAAGTATTTAATATTAATAGCTAAATAGTTAATAAAAGTACTAATATTAAATTAACTTAGATTCTAGAATATTATAAAGTCGAAAGAAACAAATTAGTTAATAAATTAATAAAAGAAATAACTAATCTAGAACTAGATATTTATATAATTAACTTCGCTTATTTAAATATCTAGATTAAAGCTATTAAGATTTAAAAATAGGAATTAGCTCTAAAAAAAACAACTAAATCTAAATTAACTAAAGATCCCAAAGTTAATTATATTATAATATATAAACTAGTCTCTTGAAATAAAATCTCGATCCTTTTTAATATTAAGTGGGTTACTATTAATATATTTTACTAGTTAAAACTAGGCTATAATTATATTAAAGCTTATTTATATTAATTAGACTTAGTTAATAATAATAAATATAAATATAATAAAAAGAAGATATTAAAACATCTTCTATTTAGTTATTAACTACTTGCTAATACTTACTTAAAGCTAAAAGATAAGTTTAATATATATTACTTTAGCTTATTATTATTACTTGATATAAAACCTGGAATTAAGGTTAACTTGGAATTTATTAAAGAAACTAGTATTTATATATAAAGGTATTACTTGATCTAGTTAATTGATATTTAATAAATTGGAAATCCTTATAAATTATTATTATTAAGCCTAATACTAGCCTAATATCAGATATTAATACTAATATCACTAATATTTAGTATTTAAACTAATTTAAGTTTAATTCTTTTTATTAATATTCAAAGTATTTTTAATTTATTTTTACTATTATTTCTTTAAAATTAGAGCTAAACCTTTAGTATCTCTTTATTATATATAATATTATATATATTTAGACTTATATATACTTAGCTATTAGTAGTATATCTACTAACCAACTTATTATAATCTTAAACTTATACAAGTTATTAAAATAAAAAAAAAAAAAAATATTATTAATTATATTAATAATTAAAAAAGATAATTTAATAATTATTAAAGTATTAAAGATAATTAAAAACAAAGTAATAAAAATAATATTTTAATTATTATTATTAAAAGTAAAAAGAGTTTCTATATTAATAAATATTAATATAATACTTTAATAAATATATTAATATTCTAAAAGCTTTTTTAAATTTAAGAAATACTTTCTAGATTATTAATATTATTAATATTATTAAATATTAGCTAAATTAATAATTTAAATTTAATTTAATAAAATTAATAAACTTAATATTTAAAATTATTAGAATTAATAATAATAATAATATAATAATAATATAAAGATATAAATAAACTAGTTCGATTTATAAAAATATATTATATTAAATATTAATCTCTTTTTAATCAAATCGATCAAAATAGTCCTTAGTTTAATAGTATAATAGTAATATATTGAACTAAGAGTTTTCAAACTTTTAATACTCTCTTAGTGAAAAATTATATATTTAGATCTATTCAATTAGCTAGTTCTTTCGCTTAACAAAGAACCTTGTTTTTCTTTTCAAATAGAGCTAAACCTTTAATATAATTAACTATATTCAATATTTTATATATTTAATCTTAAAAATCATCTAACTATTAATAGATTAATTACTAACTAACTTATTATAGTCTTAGATTTATATAAGTCGTTAAAATAAATAAAAAAAAAAAAAAAAAAATCTCTTTTTATTAATATTTTTATTATTTTAATAGTTTTTTAATATTTTTATAATTTTTAAGGTTTTTTAATAAAAATTTCGAAAATATAAAGTAGAAATCAATAAAATTAATAATAATAATAATATCTTAATAATAAATAATTATATAATTAAATAGCCTAGTTTAATTAATTTATAAAAAAGTTATTTATTATATTTAACTTTGATCTAATTATTTTCAATAAGAAATTATATTTTTTTAATAAAAAATCGTTTTAATTGAAAAAGTTATTTTAAATTAATTTTTAGATTATTATCTTTTTATTAATATTTTTATTATTTAAATAATTTTTTAATATTTTTATAATTTTTAAAGTTTTTCAATAAAAATTTTGAAAATATAAAGTAAAAATTAATAAAATCGATAATAACAATAATATCTCAATAATAAATAATTATATAACTAAGTAGTTTAGTTAGTTTAATTTATAAAAAAGTTATTTATTATATTCAACTTTAATCTAATGATTTTTAATAAGAAATTATATTTTTTTGATAAAAAATCGTTTTAGTTGAAAAAGTTATATAATTATTTTAACTATTATTTCTTTAAAATTAAAACTAAACCTTTAATATCTTTTTAATATATATAATATTATATATATTTAAACTTATATATATTTAATTATTAATAATATAACTATTAGTTAATTTATTATAATCTTAAATTTATATAAATTATTAAAATAAAATAAAAACTTTTTAATATTAAACTAATTAATATTAATTATTAATATATTTTCTAATCTTTTAAATTCTTAAAAAACTATTTAATTTATTAATTATTTTAAAAAGATTATTAAAAAAGTTATTAAAAGTTATAAAATTATTAAAAAAGTTATTAAAAGTTAAAATTTAATTTTAATTTTATTTATTTTTTAAAGTTAATTAGAAATAAAGATTAAAGTTAATATTAAAACTAATTAATAAATTAATATAAATTAATTAAATTAAATAATTAATATATTTATTAGTTAATTTAAATAGTTTAGAAAAGTTATAATCTTTTAAATTTCTCTTTTAAATAATTAATTTATTTTTAATTCAAATTAATTTTTTTTAAAAAAAGATAAAATTAATAATTATAAAAAGTTAATTTTAATATTAATATTTAATTAATATACTTTTTATATTAATAGATTCTAATTATAAATTGAAATTAAAATAAAAATTAATTTAATTCTTTTAGATTTAAATTAAAAGTTAATTTAAATATATAAATAGAATATTAATTTAAATTAGTTAATATATAATAAAGAGTTAAAAAAAGTTATTTAAATAATTAAATTAATTAGTTAATTAACTTAATTAAATTAAGAATATATAATTTATAATAATAATTAAATAAAATTATAATATTTAAAATTATTAAATAATAATTTTAATTAAAAATAATTAATAAAAGTATTAATATTAAATTAATTTAAGTTTTAAAATATTATAAAGTTAAAAAAAATAAAAAATTTAATAAATTAATAAAAGAAATTATTAGTTTAAAATCGAATATTTATATAATTAATTTTATTTATTTAAATATCTATATTAAATAAATTAAAATTTAAAAATAGTAAATAATATTAAAAAATATAATTAAATTAAAATTAATAAAGAATTTTAAGATTAATTATATTTTAATTTATAAATTAACTTTTTAAAATAAAATCTTAATTTCTTTTAATATTAATAAATTACTATTAATATATTTTACTAATTAAAACTAAATTATAATTATATTAAAGTTTATTTATATTAATTAAATTTAATAAATAATAATAAATATAAATATAATAAAAAAAGATATTAAAATACTTTCTTTTTAATTATTAATTACTTATTAATATTTATTAAAAACTAAAAGATAAACTTAATATATATTATTTAAATTTATTTTTATTATTTAATATTTAAATTAGTTTAAACTTAATTATTTTTATTAATATTTAAAATATTTTAAAATTATTTTAATTATTATTTCTTTAAAATTAAAGTTAACTTAGAATTTATTTAAGAAATTAGTATTTATATATAAAGATATTATCTAATTTAATTAATTAAGTTTAATTAAATTAAAAAATCTTATAAATTATTACTATTAAATCTAATACTAGTTTAATACTAGATATTAAAATTAATATTATTAATATTTAATATTTAGATTAGTTTAAATTTAATTCTTTTTATTAATATTTAAAATATTTTAAAATTACTTTAATTATTATTTTCTTAAAATTAAAGTTAAACTTTTAATATCTCTTTATTATTTTAAATATTATATATATTTAAATATATATATATTTAACTATTAATAATATATTTATTAAATAATTTATTATAATTTTAAATTTATATAAATTATTAAAATAAATAAAAAAAATAATAAAAAAGAGATATTAGAATATATTCTTTTTAATTATTAATTATATATTAATATATATCTTAAGTTAAAAGATAAACTTAATATATATTATTTTAATTTACTTTTATTATTTAATATTAAATTTAAAATCGAAATTAATTTAAAATTTATTTAAAAAACTAATATTTATATATAAAAATATTATTTAATTTAATTAGTTAATTTCAATTAAATTAAATTTATTTATAAATTATTATTATTAAATCTAATATTAATCTAATATTCAATATTAATATTAATATTACTAATATTTAATATTTAAATTAGTTTAAATTTAATTCTTTTTATTAATATTTAAAATATTTTAAAATTATTTTAATTATTATTTCTTTAAAATTAGAATTAGATCTTTAATATCTTTTTATTATATATAATATTATATATATCTAGACTTATATATATTTAACTATTAATAATATATTTATTAGTTAATCTATTATAATTTTAAATTTATATAAATTATTAAAATAAATAAATAAAAAATAAAATATAATAATAATAATAATAATATAATTATAATATATAAATATTATGAAATTTATTCAAATTATAAAAGTATATTATATTAAATATTAATTTCTTTTTTATTAATATTTTATTATTTTTAATAATTTTTTAATATTTTTACAAGTTTTAAAGTTTTTAAATAAAATTTTTATAATATAAAATAAAAATCATTAAAAATTAATAATAATAATAATATCTTAATAATAGATAATTATATAATTAAACAATTTAATTTATTTAATTTATAAAAAAGTTATTAATTAAAATATAATATTATTAAATATTTTATTAATTATTTTTAATAGATTTCAATGAAAATTCAATAATTAATAATAAAGTTATTTTTTAATATACTTTTAATTTAATATTTCTTTAATTTTATATTTAATATTTAGATTTATTAATTTAATTTTAATATATAATATATTTAATACTTTTAATAATATTAACTTAAATAATAATATATAAAAGATTAAATATATCTTTATTATTATTAATAACTTTAATTTATAATTTATTAATTTATTTATTTTTATAATATTTATATTTAATTTTATTTTATTTTTTAATTATATATTATATACTTTTAGTTTAAATCTAAAGTTAATATAAATTAATATTATATTTATAATTATAATTTTTAAAATATTATATATAAATTATATAAATAATAATAATTCTATTTAATTATTTTATTTATAATTAATATAATATTATAAATATTATTTTAAAGTTTAATTTAATTATTCTATTTAATTATCTATTTATAAATAAAATATTATAAATAACTTTCTTTTAATTCTTAATAATATTATAAATATTTATTAGAATTTCAATATAAAGAGTTTATTATAATTTGAAATTATTTTTATTAGTATTTTATATATATTAGTTATTATTTTTAAAAAGATATATATTAAATTTTCTATTATATTATTTTCTTTATATAAAATTATATATTTAAACTTAGTTAATTAATTTATAATTATTAAAATTAAATTATATATTATTTTTATAATTAGATTTTTTAAAAGTAATAATTTAATTATAAAATTCTATATAATTAATTTTTATAACTAAATAAATATATTCGAAGTTTTAAATTAATTATATAAAATATATTATAAAGTTTTATTTTATATATAAA
>JANGZZ010000252.1:0-41735 GCA_026225955.1 Clarireedia paspali | reverse complement strand
ACCCTAACCCTAACCCTAACCCTAACCCTAACCCTAACCCTAACCCTAACCCTAGCTGAGGGAGAAGTCGCGTGGAGTGGGGATTTCGGTGCGCCCGCGGCGTTTGTTCTTGACTTTGCAGGTCTTGGTGCCGGCGACGCCGACGACTTTGGTGCGATCTTTGTCGACGAGAGTGTTGGCGGTGTATTCTAGAGGAGGGTCGAATACAGTGATGCAGTCGGCGTCTGTGGCCTTGGTGAAGAGTTTGAAGCGGGGTGCGCTCTTGCACATGCTGTCGGGGTCGGTGCGGTATATCTCGGCGCGGTCGTCGGTCGGTGTGAAGTCTGTCATGTGAATGCCCATGGCTTTGGTCGTGATGCCGTTGCTGCCGTCGCTGTCGATCCATGTACACTTGGGCATGTAGTTGGTTGTTGCGTCGAGGATGGTTTGCGATTCATACCAGAATGCACCGCAGGTAGCTCCGATGTCTCCAGTCCAGGTCTGTTGGCCTCCGTCGGGCCATGTGACAGCAATGTAGGAGATACAGAGGGCATCGTTACCTCCAGATGAAATGGAGATGTATTGGGCTTGTCTAGCTCCTACATCTTTTCCTCCTGTAAGCTTGATATCTTTGTAGCCACCATCAGTGATTTTGGCTCCAGACCCGGCTTTCTTTGCTACGAAGCGACCCACGACGTCATACAACTGAATACCGGGGGTATTTCCCGCGGTGTTGTCTCCGCTTTTGATGGAAGTTCCAGCGCCAATCCGGACTGTGGTTGATTGGTCAGCCTTAGGAGGGAAAACATCCATGGCCATTGGGATTAATGAAATAGCTCCAAGCAAAAGTCCGATTACGTTCGCCATTTTGATTCGATTGAAGTTCAAACGGACTAGAAATTAAGAATGTGGATGAAGTATCTTCGGTGCTAGAAGCAGAGAGAATGTGGTATCAAAAATTAGACGTTAAAGTCGACTGGAACAAAAGAGTGTGATATTGAAATCAAATAAATGTGATTAGGATAAAATTTCCTTATCCAAGTGTAGAAATGGAAGGCGATGAGTCAATATCGAAATTTCTTGGAGAAGCGGACATCGAGGGGACATTTTATACACGTCGACATGCTGTCATTCATACCCCTATTTCTATCTTTATTTCATGTCTTCATGGTCTCTCCTTTCCCATAACTCTGCATCGTATCCACCCAGCGTGCTTTGGGATACAAGTCATGATTTGGGATCACGCTGTCGTTCCTCTCCAATTTCCATTTATAAGTTTAATGAAGGATCAGGAGTGTCTTCAAAAAGGAGCTCGGTGAACCTTCAATTAATTTTCGTGCATATTTTCCATTTCCTAGTAGTATTATCAGCAATACGATGTGCATGCCAAGAAATAATGAATTTGTTGTTGGTTACACTGGTGAGGTTGGCCCCCATATTCTTAACTTTTTTGGTATACAAGTTATAACAAAAATTTGTTCATTTTAAAGCTCTTGTAAGCGCTATCAGAATGTCAAATACTTCCAATTAGTCTCAGAAATTAAATTAACAAAATAAGAATCGTTAAGAAATGTCAAAATATTAAAGTTTTATTATTATTGGAGTATTAATAAAAAACGTATTCAATATATAAGAATCTGGAAAGGGGGGCACGTGCAAAAGGTGGCGTGGTCAAAAAAATGGATTTTCAAGCGCATAGTTGTACGTTGAAACTGTGCCTCACTATTCATGCATATACATGGCTACAAGTAGAGCATGTTGCTGAAAATAGATCAAACGCCGCAGATGTTGTTTGCGAAACCACCTTGTTTTCTGGTTTTCCACGATATCAAAATCCGATTCTTTCCCTTTTACCCCTTAGAACTCGACTTTTTTTTCTCTCTCGTGCTTTCGTTTTCATTTCATTTTTCTTCCTATCGATTTATTGAATTCGAACATCTTCGGTCTTTCCATTTTATATTTTGAGATTTTGTTATTCTCAAGGTACCACTTTTAACGATCAAACATGTTTTTCTGCAAAAACAAGCCCATGTACCTTTATATTCTCTTCTTTGTTTCCTTTCTCTCTATTACTCAAGCTCAAGATCAAACCCTCGTCGGCTGCGATGCTGTCCACTGTCCTAGCGATAACAAGACTTCTACCTGCCCTGTCGGCAACATCACTCTGTCCTACCTCGGCATTACCTCTTTCAACACTTCCCTTGCGTCTTCGCCACTCACTTGGACCTTGGGAACCCAGGTAACTTATGACCCAAGTAACAGGTCGCTTGCAACTCTCGACCGGGACTATTTTCTTGGTACCCCTCCCACTGTTTCAAACTTAACATCAACTCCCTACCACGGCTGCGCTCTATTCTTCGATGGCATCTCCGCCAATCTATCCTTTCCCGAAACCGCTCGCGAGTCCGGATCCGGAACATGCAACGACGCACTGTCAAGTTCTTGCGTTACCGACTTACTCGCGCAATCTCAATCTGAGCTGAAGACTTTGTTGGGCAGCGACTCCAACAGTGAATCTAAAATATGCAGCGCCCTTCAATCAGCTTTGCAGTCTCAACCACCAACTTCCTGCACTGACATCGAAAATATCCACGCCTATGGATGGGGAAACGTCATTGCTCGAGGTAAGATACAGGTATATATGAAGTGAAGAACTAGCTAATGGTAAAATCAACAGAGCTGACTGGTTCCAACGCGGCACCATTTTCTCAGAAATCCTCGGACTGCAATGCAACTACAGGGGAAAACTACAACCTTTCTCTCGTGCAAAGCACGCGCACTGCAAGTGCAGTATCAAATGGAATTTTACAGAAGTTATTTTTTGGCATCACACCAGTTCTGACCATACTTTATGATCCTCAGAACAGTGCTGGTGCAGAATCGTACTTGAGTTGCTTGAAAGTGGTGGGGGCATCGGAAGGACAGATAGCGGACGTTGACCAGGCTGCGAAAAAGTCCGAGTCTACTGCTGGGAAAGATGTTTGGGGTTGGGGCTTGGGATATGTTTTAAGCTTCTGGGTTGTTTATGCAGGATTCTAGATAGAGTTATGTTTTCTTGTATAGTTACTGAGGGCTTTCGGGGTCCTGAGAACACAATTCATTATATGTATAGGCTTGTGTATTATTTCTGTAGACTTGTTAGATGAAACTTCTAGATTCCTAAAGTCTGATATTGTCTTTGAGTTATTGGCAATATTCAACATATTCCACTATACCTTCAATCGTTAACCATTATCTAGATGAGCTGGATAACCGGCATCTCGACAATAAAGCAAAAGTTTTAAATTTATCAAAGTTTTAAATTTATCAACCGTGAAAATGTTCTTGGTAGTATTGAGTGTGTATCTAAAACGCGATATCTATTTTAACGGACCTAAATGATCAAACTCCAGGACAGTAGTGGTTGAAATTCCTTAGTATGTAGCAACTCGTAACTTCATCTCATTAAAACCATTTTGATGCCACATATCTATACGTCTAGTTCTTATTTAGCTATACGAGAATATCGAAAGAGATCTGCATTGCATTGTAATATCTTATACGTCGTACTACAGTCTTGCTTCGCCGCTCAAATGCTTAAAACAAAACAATGTCAGCTTCCACCAACAACATGAGACCAGATGTTTGAATCCTTCCCAGCAAAAATGTAATTCCCTCGAGGGGGCCAAATACAAATGAAATTAGATATTCTAATTTCATAAGAATATTGGTGGCAAAGTCGTTAATGCTGACACGGAAAGTTGTTGTTGCTCATGGCGATGTAGATGATGTTTCAATATATATAAAGCATTCAGACACTGTCCGCAAAGTATCATTTACAAGCACTTCAGCATATTCATTTGAACTTAGTTACTTTCTTGGAGTACTTTATCGCTCGTTTATTTCATCTTCTATTCACTTTCAGCCTTTCCCTTCTTTTTGGGTCAAAACACTTGACACTTCCTGTATACCTACTTGAATACTTCATTGTTCCACATTCATTCAAACAAGCACTATGCGTCTTTCCGCTGGAAACATCGGCATCCTCTTAGTAGCCTTCGGCCTACAAGGAGCAGTAGGCAGAGCTGTTTCTCAGCAGCTGGATGCCCTCGCACCTTCCTATTCTGGTATCCACCTTCCACTCCCACGTCAGCCGGATGCACTCGTACATGCGTATTCCAGTCTGCACCTTCCACGTGGTGGGGCACCAAAGCCCCACCCCAAGCCTATTGTCCCCGAGGAAACGACATCCAAACCAAAAGATCCAGTAAAACCGAATCCGGAGCCAATTGTCGGACCTGGGCAAGCAGCAGGCGATACTTCTGGAACAATCTTGACAAAGGATCAGTATATTGCTCGTGGGCGGGCCGTGCAAAATAACTTGGCGAGTACCATAGCAGCAAAGGATAACGACAAAACGGTTAAACCCAAGGGAACAGACCCAAAACCTGGTCAGTGACCTTTACTCTATACTCTTTCCCCAGAAACATATACGGTGTGCACGCACGGTTTTGTTCGAGTGCCGAATTTCTCAAAGTAACCTTCAAGAATGTTGCTTTTTATCGGGTCATGGCAATGGGAAAGGTCTGCCTTCAATGTTCAGCATGATCTTATGTAATTGGCAATCTCTGGACACATTTTTATTGCGCGGAGACCCAAGCTGAATATTATCGAGCTCTATTGAGAACACATCACTAATTGTGATATATTTGTGACTTTAGGAGATGGTTCAGTTGCCAATGTAAATGACGGCTATGTATTGGTTGATGAAGAAGGCTTTAAAACAGAGAACGGGATAACAGACACAAACTGGGTATACGAAGATCTCACGGGGATTCTTCCAGAAGGATCAACGTTCACTAGGATGAGTATGCAATACTTTTCCTTTTCTCGATCTCGATCTGTACATCCAGACCCTTTTCGCCCTAAATAACCTAACCTTGCAACTAATGCAAACTATGTTTAGATTGGCACACCAGCGGTCAGGCAGAAGGAAATAGTATCGTCAATTATGGCGGATACAACAAGGAAAGAGGAACAATTGTGGTCGACGATGTCGAAGCAGCAAATGATCAGTTGTCTGCGGACAATCCTAAAAGACTCAAATCATCCGATATAACCTTCCAGTCATGGCAACATGTTGCCGGCGAAAAAATTGGAGGATTGAACACCGTTGTCCAGAAAAACGTCCAAAATGATGGAGCAAGAAAGATGCTTCAAGACATCTATCAAAGACGGGGTCTCAGCATAGATAACGGCAAAGGTGATTTCGCCATGGATCCTAATGATTTCGATAGAGAACAGGACTTTCTGAGTCTCCTAGGAACGGATAATGGAAGGCCAACGACATACATGCTAAAAGACTATCATCATGCTTTGGGGGATAAAAAGGTTACGCAAGTTTTGACATATGCTTATAAGCAATGTGAAAATATGGAAGGGGATATGATCGATGGACCTTGTTGGCACATGATTTTGAAAATCGGCAAATGAGACGGCTCGGTACGGAATTCGAAATCTAGTACATGAGTTTCCTATAGCATGTATTTTTGATCACAAATTGTATCACTAGTACAATCAAACATTTTTTCATGTGAAAAGTACTTCCTAATTTTTGTGCAAGTAACTCAGATCAGAAAAAAAGAGCAACTATCAGACACAGATATAGATCTTCATAACATGTTTTCACCATGAAGTGCAAGTTCCTATTGCAAGGAATAGTGCCTACTACCTGTGGCGATTTGATTGATACACTTCTTTCATTATGTATCTTGATTGAAGTACCCACTGTGTCATAAAGGTTCCTTCTGATTTACTGATATTCGACACAAATCTACCATAGTAGCGGGGTTATATACTTCGATATATGTTGGAAGGACTCCAGTCAGGCTTCATTAACTAGTACTACATAGTACGGTATCTCATACTTAGTATTGGATATTCAAACATCAAAAAAACAAAAAGTGAAAGCCGTCCAAAAAGAAAAATAAAAGAGTATCAGAGTTCAGAATTAAGGAAAGTTTTACTAAATACACAGATCTCCTATCAAAAAAGACCTCAGCTACTCCTGAAAAGTTTCAGAAAACTAGAATAACCAACAGTTAGTATTTGCCCTGAACATGCCAACGCTGTTCTGGTGTTTTTGCTTTTTCCTGCGGGAAAGGATAAAGCCCACGTCTAAAATAATCACAGGTGAATGTTTCCGGATCCCAAGGATCGATCTCTTCACCGCCTGCATCGACAAGAAATTTCGCTACGTGTGTCATTCCGTACATCATTGCATAAAGAACTGGACCTTCAGACGAGTCGAGTTTAGCGGTGACGGAACAGCCAGCTTCAACCAGGAGCCGTACCATTGCTAGGTCACCGGTTGCAATGGCATGCTTAAATGCTTCTATACACGATGTATGAGCCCAATCAATTGTCTCATTGTGATGTGTGGCTTCTTCGAGGAGAAAACGCATGATATGGTGATGATGGGCGTATGAGGTCATCATCATTGCATATGGGGTGCTTTTGCACGCTGCACCATCATCTACGAGAATCCGAACAACATTCTCATGGCCTCTCATAACTGCATGACCTATAGCATCCCACGAACCCCTTATCATTATTTGAGGATTCCGGTGGTTTCGATCAGCGCCGTTTGAGAGTAAAATGCGAGTGATGTTTGCACGCCCTTTGTAGGCTGCACAATGTATTGGAGACCAACCTGGCATGGTAAGAGTTTCGCGTGATGCAACACAGTTGACGTCTACCCCAGCTGCAATCATCGACTCAACCAATTCTTCTCTCCCTGAGTATGCAGCTTGCAACAAAACCTGTTCTTGGATCATCGACCGCAGGGGTTCTGATTCGTAATACATATCCATAAGAAATGAAACAAGGATCAAGTTTCCATATCTAGCTGCGGCGCGAATAACCATCCGGAGCTCTTCATCTGGTAGTGGCAATGCTAAATTAAAGCGGGACTGGACAAGGACTTTGATGAACTCGAGATGACCGTTAAAGGCAGCGACACGTAAAGCGCTTCCAGAAGAGCAGATGAACTTTTCTTTCTCTACAATAATCTTTGGTGGCCAATGCGGGCCGTAGTATGGTTGAATTGCGTTCAAGTCGGCACCATTATCCAGAAGAATCTGAATCATGTGGGTTCGTCCATACGCTGCTGCGAGATGTAACGGTCGCCCAAAATACTGATTGTCATAATCAGCATCGAAATCCCAATTTTCAAATAGATCTTCTACGAAAGCAATATCATCGGCAATGATAGCCACGCTGAGGGTATGTTGTATCTCTGCCAGTTGACTGGTATCAATGACATCTCTTTCGATAATAGTAGTTTGAGATGAGGCGGACGACTTTGGTTGCCTTGGTGCACGCACATGTAGATTTCGTCTATCATTTGGATCTCTATCGGCGCCCCACCGCAAGCGTTCCTCGGCAGCTTCGCAAACGGTAATTTCAAACTCTGTCTCAGCCTCATCACTGTGGCTGCGACGATTTCTTGTAGTTTGTAATGCTTGATGTATGGGAGCGAGAACCATGTGCTCCGGATTACGTTTCATCTCCATATGTATGAAAAGTGGAGCGATGCTAGGCAATTTGCTTGGAGGATACTTAAGACATATCTCAAGCGCATCATCGACAGGTCCATGAGGGCTGGCCTGATAGTCGTGGCAAATCGCTTTTGTGATTGATTCCTTGAAGAGCTCTGTCGAATGATTAGCATAATTTCCAAGTCACCAAGATTGGGAACATACTGCACACCACTCGCAAACCGAGACCTTTCCACAAGCCGACTGTGTTGAGAATCTCGGCGAAGATCAATATTGTGATATCTTCAGAAAGGTTTGTAAGGGATTTGATACCAGCAGTAGCCATAATTGCAGGAAAAACGGCAACATATACGGCGCGATATGTTTTGGGTCGTTGGAAAGGTTTTGAGAATGGAGATTGGCCCAGGCTGATTGAAGGTAAGTGGCAGTGTAAGTGGCTGAGCTCTACTACCTGTAGAAAAAGTGCAGGGGGATCTGTTCAGCAGTACGGGGGTCTTGGTTAGTATATAAAATATACATTGTATTTTCTCGGAGCTCGAAGCTTTGTAAAGGACTTATTTAAACTAGAACTAGTAATTAACTAAAGTAGAGTATTAAATCTTATAATAAGTTTTATTTTATAAGTTCGAACTTTGAACTTTAATATATAATATACTTTTTAAAAAATTATTAAAACTGAATTATTAATAATTTACTACTTTAATATTCTTAATTATATATATAATTTAAAATTTAAAAATTATTTTTTATTTTAAATATATAAACTTTTAATTTTAATTAGTTAAAAAGTAAAGTATAATTTTAAATATTTAATTAAATATAAATATATTTTTTCTATTTAAATAATAAAATAATTATAAAAGTTTAAATATTAATTCTATTAAAATTATTATTTTATATAACTTTAATTACTTAATAAATTTAATTATAATATATATAATTATAAATATTTATTAAATATAAATCTATTATTTTTATCTAATTTAATTTTTATTAATTATAACTTTTATTATTTAAATTCTAATAGAAAATATTTTTAAAATATTTTAAAATATTCTAAAAAAATATTATAATAATAATAAAATTTTAAAAAAGAAAAAAAGAAGATATTTAATTAAAAAAATTATTAACTTTTATAAGTTAAATTAAATAATATAAAGTTTTAATAACTATTTAATATAAAGAATATAAAAACTATTATTTATTATATTAAATAAAAGTTTATTAAATATAAAAATCTTTGATTTTTTTTAATTTAATTAATTAAAAGATATATAGATATTATAATTATATTAATTATTAATAAATAATTATCTTTATATAAAATTATAATAAAAATATAATAATATTATTTTTATATTAAATTTATAAAACTTATTTAATAAAGAAGTAAAAGAAAAAGAAAAGAAAGTTTATTAAATAATATTAATAAAATTTTAAAATACTTTATTATTAAATTAATAATAATTTTATAAATAAAAATAATTTTAATAAAGTTATTAAAATATTTTAAAATCTTCTTTTTATAATATTAATAATATATTAAAAATTAAATTTAAATTAAATAATTAACTTTTATTATTTATTTAATATTAAATTTATAATAAATTCGTTTTTTTATTATAAATAATTAATAAAATATAATTATTATAATATTTTTTTAATTTTATATTAATGACTAATTTATAAAGTATATTTATTTATTAAAAAATAAAATAAATAAAAATTAATAAAAATATATAATCTTTAAAATTAATATATAATAATAATAATAATAATAATAATAAAAGTAATATTAAAAATATTAATAAGTTTAAATATAATAAATTTAATATTAAAGATAATAATAATATTAATTTTAAAAATAATTATAATAAAACTATTAATAAAAATACTAAATAATTTTAAAATTTATAATTAAAAAGTTAAAAAAAGTTTAAAACTAAAAGAGTTTATATATAATAAAAAGTTTTATATATTATTTAAAAAGTATATATTTAAAATATATACTAATATATAATAAAATTATTTATAATTAATAATAATTATTAATAAATATATATAATTATTTGAAATTATAATATTATTCTTTTTTTTTAAAAAGTTTATTTTTAAATATTTTAATAATTATTAAATATTATTTAATTATTATTATTAAATAGTTTTTATTAATATAATTATAATTATCTTCTTTATTTTCTTATAATTATAATTATTTTAAAAGTAATATTAAAAAGTTTAATATTTTTAAATTAATATAATAGAAATTATAAAGAAGTATTAATAAAGTTTTTAAATTTAATATTTTATATTATATTAGATTTATAATTTTTCTATTATATTTAATATTCTAATATATTTCTATATAATTAATAAATTAATATCTTTTTTATATTATATTTATTAATTTTAATAATATTAATAAATAATAAAAGTTTATTATATTAATTAAATAATAAATTATTAATTACTTTTTTAATTTATTTATAAAGAAGATATTATAAATTTTTATAATATTAAATAATTATAAATAATATAAATAATTAATTTTTTTTAAAACTTTAAAATATTTATTAATAAAATAATTTAGTTTCTTTAATAATTATTAATATTAAAATTAATTAACTTTTACTTTTTATTAACTTTCTTTTTTATATATCTTTAAATAATTTAAAATATAAACTAAGTATATTTTAATATTTTTTAATTATAATAAATATATATATATATATTTTAAATATTAAAATTATTAACTAGAGATTATTTTATTTACTTTTAATTTTAAATAGTTTTAAAAGTATAATTATATAGTATTTTAAAAGGAAATAAATTATTAAAAGAAGAATATAATAATATTAATTAAATATAATTTATTATTAATAGAAATTTAAATTAATTATTTTAATAATAATTTATAAATAATTATAATTATTTCTAAAAATATTAATTATATATTTCTATTTATTTATTAATTTAAAAGTAATTAATTATAAATAACTTTATTTTAATTTTAAAAATATTATTAATTTTAATTTAAAAGAAAGAAATAAATTATAATTTATAATTAAAAAGTATAATTATTAATAAACTATAATAATAATAAATATATATAATATAAAGTTTAATTTATTTTTAAAAAATAATAGTTTTATAATATAAAATTATAATTATTTATTTATTTAATTAATTAATAATAATTAATATATTATTATATTTATATTTATTTTTATTAAAATTATAATAATTTATAATAATATATTCTTATATATATATTAGAATTAATAATAAATAAAATATATTAAATATTTTATTTTTAAAAATTAAATTATAATAATATATTTAATAATTATAAATATATATTATAATATTAGTTTATATTATATATTAATAATAGTTTATTAAAAGTAATTAAGTTTTTTTAATATTTAAATAAATAATAATTATAAAATTTTCTATTTTATAAATTTATAATATTTTTAAATCTTTAATATTTAAAATAATAAAATAATTATTATATAATAATAAACTATTTTTAAATTCTAATTTATAATATAAAATACTTTTCTTTTAATTAATTTTTAAAATTTAAAGAGAATAATATTTTTAATTAATTTATAATATATATAAAATTAAATAAATAAAGTTTATTTATATAAATATTATAATTATTTTAAATAATATTTCTTTAAAATTAAAATATAATTAAAAAGATAAAATCTAAAAATTAAATTATATATTTTTAAATAATTATTATATATATTATTACTTTTTAAATTTATTTTATAAATTTAATTTATTAATTTTATAAATTAAAGTATTAATTATAAAATTCTTTTTATTTAAATAATATATAATAAAGAAATAATAATTTATTAAAAATTTAATTTATTGAATTTAATAAATATTAAAGATTTTAATAATTATAAAGTATTTTAAAATTTTATAATTTATATAAACTTATATCTAATATAAAGTATTTATAAACTTAATATATTAGTTTATAAATAACTTTATAATTATAAATATTTCTTTATTATAAACTTTATAATTAAATTTAATAAACTATATTATTTTTAAAAAATAAATTATTAAAAGCTAGTTATTATTATATTTTTATAATAATATATTTATAATAATATTATTAAATATATTAGTTTCTAATATATATAAAAGATTATAATTATAATATTATAAAAGTAAAATAAATATTAATATTTTTTTTAAAATATTAAATATTTCTTAATAATATATATTAAAATTAAAAGTAATAATTATTTTTATTAAATTAATTAAAAGTTTTATAATATTAAAGTTATAAATAAATTATTAATAAAAATTATAAAAACTTAAAAAAGATTAAATACTTTTAATAATAATTAAGTATTTTTATTTTTAAATTATAATAACTTTCTTAAAATTAACTTTAATATTATTAATTAAAATAATAAATTTAAAATATTTTATATATTTAATATTAAATTTATACTTTTTAAATTAATTTATAAAATAGTATTTTTAAATTTTTAAAATATTATAATAATATAAATTATATATTTAAATTTATTTTTAAAATAAATTAAAATATTATCTAAATATATTATATAAAAGATATTAAGATAATTAAAAAAAAATATTATTTATATAATATTAATATATAACTAAACTATTAATTAGTTTAAAAAATATAATTTTATATTTATAAATATTATATTAAATTTAAAATATAATATATTTTTTAAAAGTTAAATTTATATAAATATAATAAAAAGTTTAATAAATATTTAATTTTATAAATACTTTTATTTTTGAAATTTAAATTAAAGTTTTATTAATTAATAAAAATAAATATTAATCTTTATATATAAAAGTATTTAAAATATTAAAGTTAATATATAAATATAAGAATTTATTAAATTTCTTTATAAATAAAATTAAAATAAGAAAAAATATTTAATTTAATTTAATAAATTTTTTTATTAAATTATTTAATAGAAATATAAATTATATAAAAAGATAATATTTTATTCTCTCTACTTAATTATTTAAATATATATTATATATATTTATATAATTATTAATTTAATCTTTTATATTTATATTAAACTTCTATATAAATATTTTTATATTAAATATTTTCTTTAAAAAAAGAATTTATTATATTTTTATAATTTTTAAAATAAACTATATATTATATTATATATTTATTATAAAATCTTTAAATAATTATAATTATAATTAATATCTTTAAAATTAAATTAAATATATATTATAAAAGTTAAATTATTAATAAAATATTATATTTTAAAAACTTTATAAATAATATTAATAAAGTATTAATTATTATAATAATAATTATTAATAAAAGAAATATTATATATTATAAAAGTTATTAAAATTAATAAAATAACTTATATATTAAATAATATTTAAACTAGTTAAAGACGAAATTAATTATTTATATATATTTATAAATATATTATATTTAATAAAATAAAATATAAATAATTTATATAATAATAATATATTTATTAGTAATAATAAATAAAATATTTAATAGTTTATTATCTAAAATATTTATATAATTATATAAAGAGTTTATAAAATAATAAATATTAATATAAATTAAATATAATTTATTATTATAATAATTAGTTATATTTATAATATATTTTTATAATTAATTAATTATAAAGATATTAAATTTATTTTTATTATTATTATTTCAAAGTTTAATTAAATTTTAAAAATATTTATAACTTTGAATTTTTTCAAGAATTATAATATAATAGTTATTAAAAATATTCTATTTATATTATTTAAAGATAATATATCTAATAATAAAAGTAATATATTTTATAATATAAATAACTTTTAATTAATATTAATAAAAAGTAATTCTTATTTTTTATATTATTTTTATTTATAATAATTAAATATTTTTATAATTATTTTAATATTATTATAAATTTATACTTTAATTATTTATTTTAAAGTTTTATAAGTAATAAATAAAACTAATTAAAAAGTAATTAATATACTAATTAAAATTATATATCATAAGTAGATTAGAAAGATAATATTATAAAGAGTTAAGATTCTTTTATTTATTTATTTCTACTTAATAAATATTTAGTTATACTAATACTCTAATTATATTTAATTATCTAAACTATATCTTAGTTATACTAGTATTTTAGTTATATTAATTACCTTTTTTAAAAGCTAATAATATCTTTATTATAATATTATTTAAAAGTTATCTTTTATATCTCTTTTATATTCTTATAATATATCTATAATAACCTTTTTATTTCTATTTTAAAACTTAACTTCTTAATTAAAAATTATATCTAACTTGATTTTAAATTTTATTAATTTAATAATTTTTAGATAATTAATACTAATATCTTTTAAAATACTATCTATTTCTACTTTATTATTAATTTATTACTTTATAACTATATTTATAATATACTCTCTATTTCTTATTTATAATATATTTATAAGTTCAATATATATTTCTTTAAGTTAATTATTAATAGATAATACTTGATTATTTATAAAACTTTATAAACTTATTATATAGTTTATTATAATAGTTTATAAGTTAGTTATATTAATTATTATTTTCTATATTATTATATATTATTTAAATAAAGTTATTATTAGTATAATATTTATTATAATTATTACTTTTACTTTTAGAATTTTTATAAAAAGTTGTAATAATTTAATCTTATTAGATATTAAAGTATATATAATATTTATTAAAACTTAGTTTATATTTTTTCTTTTATTTTTAAATAACTTCTTAAAAGTATTTAAATCTATTAATTCTTTTTTATTTAAAATTTCAATAAAAAGATTATTTCTTTTTCTTTTTTATTTTATAATAACCTTATTATTTTATTTATAAATTAACTTATTTAGAGATAAATTAGTTCTTTATATATATTATAAAAAATTATATAATATTTTAAATATCTAGTTATTATATCTATTAATAATTATAACTCTAAATATAAATTCTTCGATTAAGATATCTTTTATCTAATAGTTAAAACTATTATTTAGAATAAATTATTATTCTCTTAATTATTTAGTCTTTATTATAATTAATATTTCTTTAATTATAAAAACTAGTATACTAAATTAATTAATATTAATAAATAGTATATTATCGAAACTAAAAGTTCTTAAAAATATCTAGTATATTATAGATACTATTATTAATATATTTAGTATTATAGTAATAATTAAAACTAATAAATAAATATTTACTAATATCTTATTTATTCTATTAATATTATATAAGTATTTGAATATAAGTACTAATATAATTAATAAGTTATATTATTACTAATTTTTAAATTTTATAATATCTTTATTTCTATTATTAAATACTTAATTATTATATATAAGTTTTTATTATTCTTTTATATATATAAAGACTATATTATTTATAATTTAATTTTAGATATTATTCGCTTTTTTTATATTATAATTTATTTACTATATTATTTCCTAGTATTTAATAAAATTATATTTCTTTAATATTATTTTTACTAAATTAGTTATATTTATCTTATATACTAAACTACTTATTATAATAATAATATATTTAGATTTATATATTAATATATTTATTATTATTAATATAATCTTTATAAATAATATAAAATAAATATTATTATTATTATTAAATATTAAGAAAACCTAGTTTTTATTTATTATTATATTATTATTATTATATAAAAATACTAGATTATATAAAAATATTATATTTTATATAATATAAGATTATTTATATTAAAAAGATAAAAGATTATATTTTATATTTATAAATAATATTAATAATACTATTTTATTATTCTATAATTATTATAATTTTTAATAATAATATTATTATAATAATATTAATATTACTATTTCTAACTCTACTTTTTTTTTAAATTCTTTAATAATCTCTTTATTATTTTCTATATTCTTTGATAAAATTTATTAATCGAATTCTAATTTATATCTCTTTTATTTTATTAAATACTTAATAAATCTTATTAGTATTATTTGTTTTTATAATATTTTTTCTACTTTATATTCCTTATAACCTTTTATTATAACTATTTTTAGATTTAAAAGATATAAATAATTAAATAAGTTTATCTTTTTTAATATTAACTTTAAATAGATTATTAATATTATTAAATAGATTTACTAATACTTAAATAAATCTAGTTTATATATTAGTTAATCTATATATTCAATAATTTTAAATAAACTAACTTTTTATTTATTTATCTTTTTATTCTTAATAGTAAATATATTATATTCTTTATTAACTTTTAAAAAAATTTAGTCTTTTATTTCAAAGAATATTTAAATATATTTCTTATTATATACTTCTTTAATTTTAATAACTATAAAAGTAATAATATTTTTAATTTTAATTTAAAATAGTATATTATATAGTCTTTTTATTTTTATATTAATAAACTATATAATATTGTTTAATATAAATCTATATAAACTTTTATTTAGTAATTTATCTAATAGTATTAATAGAAAATTATTAAAAATAAACTATAATCTAAATAATATTATTAGTTATTAATTCTAATTTTCTAATTTAATAAGATAATATTATAATATAATTTCTATTATCTAGTTTATAATTTCTAATTATTTGTTTATTTATATATAGTATACTATTAAATATAATAGTTTTATTTTTAATATCTTGAAAATCACTTTCTATATATTTAAAAGGAATTTAGAGTTTTTATTATTAATAATAATTTTAAATAATCTTTAATTGAGATTTAGTAGCTTTAATATTAATATAGTATTTTAATTCTTAATTATCTATATATCTTTCTTTAGTAGTAAATATATTTTCTTAACTAATTTATTTATTATTAATATAATTATATTATTTCTATTTACTATAATTAATAAAGCTAAAATAAAGTTAATTAAGATTATATAAAAGAATATTAGTAATATAAATATTAGTTATAATATCTTATATAATTTATAATATTTTATTTAGTATTATTAATATTCAAGATAATATCTAAAATATATATATATTATTTTATTTATACTTATAATATAAAAGTTCTTATTAATTAAATCTTTGAACTTTATATATTTAGAATATCTATTTTTATATAATAAGTTGAAAATATCTTTAATTATATTTTCTAATATATATAAACAAATATAATTATTACTTTAGTTTATATAATATAATAAGTTATTATAAATCTTAAAAAATAATATTATTATATTTTTCTTTAGTTTTATATTATTTTCTACTATTATAATAACTTTTCTTTATCTTTAATCGAATTTATATTTATTAATAAATTATATTTAAAACTTATTTATTATTTCTATAAAAGTTATTATAAATATATAAAATAATTATAAAGTTACTTTTATAAAAAATAACTTTAATTCTCTTTTTTTCTTTTTATTTAAATCTTTAATATTATTTTTATATAATAGTTAAGATAATATATCTAATATTATATTTTTCTTATTAGTCTTATATTTTATTATAATCAAATACTTTAATAAGAATTATATTATTAAAACTAACTTTAAATTCTATTTTATTATTAATATTATAAATATAATATTATTTTTATATAAGATATTAACTAATAAATTATAGTTTATAAAGATAATAATTAGTAATTTCTTATTATTTAAAATTATTATTAATATCTTTTTAATACTTTATATTAGTTTTATTATCTCTAATTTAGAGAACTAATATCTTATCTTTATATTTTATAGTTATCTAGATAGAAATATAATTAGTTATATTAATATATATATTAGTTACTTTTCTAATATTATATTCTCTTTTATATAATATACTATTATATTTATACTTTATATTTTCGAGATATTAAAGTTAATAAAAAAAGTCTAGTTTAGATTATAATATACTAGAACTTATTATTTTAATAGAATCTTCTTGATTTAAATAAAAGTTATTAATTTAATTATTAAAAGTATATTAACTTATATTTTAAATATAAAGTTCTTCTTAATCTTTTTATTAAATAATACTATTTTCAATAATATTATCTTCTATTTTTATAAAAGTTTAATAATATTTATATAATCTTTAATAAATTATTTAAGATAATTTATAATTTTAAAGAATTATTTAAAATCTAATAAGTTTTTTAAAAAAACTATCTTATTAATAATTATTAAATATTCTTTTATAGTTAATATCTCTAAACTATTTACTTTATAATCTAGAACTATTATTAATAAATATTTGAAAAAATACTTTATTCCTTTAATTATAATATTATATTCTATAAATCTTAATAAGATTTATTTAATATAATTTAAATAATTCTTTAAAGTTCTACTAATAATAATAATATTATTAATATAAACTTAAGTAAATATTTTAAAATTATCTAAAATAATATCTATTTAATATTATATATATACTAGAATATTTTTAAAACTTATAAGTATATAATTAAAAGTATATTAGTCTAAGTATATTATAATTATAAAATAATATCTTGATATTAAATAAATATACTATTAGAAAAAGAAAGTTATATAATTTATTATTATAATATATTTATATCTTTATATTATTTATAATATCTCTACTTATAAAAGTATTAAGTATATATTTAATATTATAATTTAGTTTAGTTTTTAAATATCTATTATAACTCTTAGTTTAAATTTCTTTTATAATAGTTTTCTTTATATTATAAATATAAGAAAGGCGAATAATATAGATTTAATTATTTTCTTTAGTTTTCTTTAATTTTTTAATTTTATAAATATCTTTTTAATTACCTTTTTATCTTTTTATAATAATAGATAATATTTAATATAACTATTTAATTTATCTATCTAATTAAAGTATAATTTGATTATTATTTAATACTTTAATAATATTTTTATAAAGTTAATATTATTTTATAATAATATTAAAAAAGTATCTAATAGTTATTAAAATTATTTAATTACTATTAGATTATTATATATAGTAATATTACTTTTATATTATATTTTTAATAATAAAAGTATTATTAAATTCTTTTATTCTAATTATAATAATATCTATATTACTAACTCTATAATTTCTATTATATTATTTACTATATAATATACTTTGTTAAAATCAAACTTAGATATCTAATTAATAATTATACCTTTATTAAAGTATATTCGATATAATATATTATTTCAAATAATTACTTATATTAGTTTTATATTAATAATATAAATAAAAAGTAATAATAGTAATACTTTTAATTTGAATAATATAATTCTTTCTACTTTTATTAATATATAGAATATTTAGATTAACTTTATCTATTTTAATTTAATCTATATTATTTTAAAGGTTTTAACTATCTCTAGTTTATTATCTTTTATTATAACTCTAATATTAATATTTATTCTATAGTTACTGATATATACTAATTTCCTTAATATAATAATATCGATATTTTCTATTATTAATATATTATTTCTAATAATTATTTTTATTAATAATATTATATTAATTAAATAAATCTTTTATTGAAATTTAGTAGTTATAAATTATCTTTCTTTTATTCTTAATATTATAAAGATATTTATAATATATTATAATAATTATATTTTAATATCTTTAATATCTTTTACTTTAATTAAAGTTATTTTTATATATATATATACTATTAGATTATATTCTAATATCTATTCTTTATTTATTATTATAAATTATAATCTAGAATCTAGATAAACTTTTAATAAATTAATAATATTAGTATTAAAATAAATATATACTATTATATAATACTATTTATAAAATCTAAATTTTATATCAATTTATATTATTATATTTATTATTAAATCTATATATTATAGTTTATATAATAGTATTTCTAATATTACTTTTTTTATTATTTTAATTATATATTTATAATTATTAATTATAAATAATTTTATAGTATTATTAATCTTAGATATATCTATTAAGATTCTTAAATATATATCTATTAAATATTGAAAAAAGTTATTTCTTGATAAGAATATCTTCTTATATTTATAATATCTATATTTATTAATAAATATTTATTTAGAATAACTTCTAATTATAAATACTATAAAATTAACTAATAGTTTGTTAATAAAGTCTTTAGAATTATAATTATTAAAGTTATTAAAAAGGTTATATTTATTATAATTTAAAATATTATATTTCTACTTTATATCTTTATTTATTATTTAATAATTATTATTTATTAATATTGTTTTTTTAATAATTACTATATTATATACTTTCTATTAATAAAGATAGTAATTATTTTCTGATTATATTTTGTTTCTTTCTCTTTATATAAATTAATATAAATTATATTAATTAATTCTTTATTTTATTTTAATTACTTTTAATATATTTAGTATCTCTTTTTAAATATACTTTTAAGATCTTATTCTTTAATATCTTAATTATTAAAATAAAGCTTAATACTATTATAATTATTAACTTTATTATTAAGAATAACTTAATTAATATTATTAATAATTCTATTATTATAAATACTTCTAATTTTATTTTAAGATATAATTTATTAAAAGTTGAAAAATAAGTATTTTATTATCTATATTCTTTATAAATTAGACTAATATAGTTATCAGTTATAAATATATAATATAAAGTTAGAAATCTAATAATAGTTTATTTTATATTATTATAAATTAATTATACTTGTTAATAAGATTAATTACTTTAATATTATATAATATTATACTAGTAAAACTTTTTATTAACTTCTTATTATATATATTTTTAATAGTATATTTTAGTAATATTAAATTTATAAATATTATATCTAAATAGATTTTAAAATAATTTTTTATAAGTTTATATAAAGTCTTTAATTTAATTATAATATATAGTTCCTATTTTATATTAATTAGTTTTATAAATATCTATATATAAGTTTCTTCTTTAAAGTAATTAAAGAATACTCTTTATATTACTATTTTATATTTTATATATATTAGATATTATAGTTAAACTATAAATATAAATATATTAATATATATATTACTTTTATTTAATATTATTATCTCTATACTTTTAGAATTATCTACTTATAAATTAAAGTATCTTATATTATTTACTTTTAAATTATTCTAGAAAGTTATTATTATTAATATTATATCTAAGTATAAAGTATTTATAAGCGAATTATATTATTATCTTTATAACTATTATATTATAAACTCTATAATATATATTATATTATTCTCCTTGAAATAATAAAAGAACTAATTCCTTTTATTTATATTTTTAGTTATATCTCTATTATTATCTAGATTTATTATTATATTTAAATTATTATTTTATAATATTTCTTTTATAAATAAAGTTAGTTTTATTAATATAATCCTTTTTATTAAAAATAATATTAGTAAATATAAAGATAATCTATTATAATTCTTTTCTAAATAATTGATATAATTTATTAAAATAGATATATACTTTTTTAAAAAATATAAATTTATATTAAATTTATTTATTATCTTTTTTACTTTAATCTTATTTACTACTTATTATTATAAGAAGTCTTTAATTATAATAATATTTATTATATAAATATAATAGATAAATTTAATAAGTTTATTTTTTTATTATTTTATATTATTAAAATCTAGTTTAAGATCCTAATTAAAAGTAAATATTATTTCTATCTTAATTAAATACTTAATTATTTCTTATATTTTCTAGTTTATAATTTTAATAAACAAATATTTAAAGTTAATAAAAACTTGAAATTCTTAAACTCTTTTTAATAAATATTAATCTATTATTATAAAGAGAATAGAACTAAGTTTCAAAAGATAATAATAATAAATTCTTAATTATAAAAGTAATATAGAAAATAAGTTTATTATATTAAAAGTAAATTTAAGAAAGAGTTATAATAATTATTAAAATAATAATTATTTTATTTAAAATCAATTAATTAAATAGTTTGTTTTTATAATACTTTCTTATTTAGATCTATTAGATTTATTAAAGTAGATATAATTTATAATATAATTTATTTAGTTCTATTACTCTAAAGTAAATATATTCTATAATATAAATATTTTTAATTTCTATATATTAAATAAAGTATTACTTTTTTAGATAATTTTATTAGAATTCGATTAACATATTAATAATATTAAATTAGTATATTAATAATATTAAGATAGTATTTGAAATTAGTTTAAAATCTCGATTATATTTAGTTTCTTTTATAAAAGAGAATAGTTAAAAAGAAAATTTCTATTATTTCACTATATATTACTACTAATTATTATAAGTAGATTAGAAAGATAATATTATAAAAAGTTGAGATTCTTCTATCTATTTGTTTCTATTTAATAAATACTTAATTATATTAGTATCCTAGTTATATCTAACTATCTAAACTATATTTTAATTATATTAATATTCTAATTAAACTATTATATATAATATATTATTTTTATTATAATATATTTTTTATATTTAATTTATAATATAATCTTCTTTTTATTCTTTATTTACTTTTTTTAATATTTTAATAAACTTAAAATTTTTATTTATTTATATTATTATTTCTTTATTAATATTTTTATTATTTTATATAACTAATTATTTAAACTTTTTATTAAATATTAAAATTAATTTCAAGTTATAATTTTTCTTATTAATTAAAAGTTTAAATATATTATATTAAAATATTAATATTTTATTAATTATTTTTCATATTATTTTTAATATTTTATAATCTTTATAAATAATTTTATAAATAATATAAAAGAATCTTTATATATTAAATAATTCGAATATAATTTTATTATAGAATATTAGATTTTCTATAAAATAATTATAATTATTATTATAATTATAATTATTATTATATTTATTTAAAAAGATTATTTTAACTTTCTTTAATTTTTTAATATAGTTTTTTAAATTAAAAGTATATATTAAATTATAAAATATTTAAATTATAATTAAATTCTTTATTATTCTATTAATTAATTTAACTATTTTAATTTTTATAATAATAATTTTTTATTATTTTATATAAGAAAGTATTTATTATATATAAACTTGATTTAATTATTTATTATTATTAATAGATTTTTAAAATAATTTCTTTTATTTAATAAAGTCTTTATTTATTTATTTATTTTTATTAAACTTTTTTATTCTTTTTTTATTATTAATTCCTTTTATAAATCTTTAATATAATTTAATAGATTCTTTAATAAAATATTATAAACTTATTTAAATTCTTTAATTTTATTATTATATAAAATCTTTTTAATAATAAATTTTTTAATAATAACTTTATATTTTAATATTCTTGAAAATATATTTAAATTAAATAATATAATTATAAACTAGTTTATAATATTATTTATTATATATATATTTAATAATTTATAAAATAGAAATTATTTATATTTAGTTTAATAAATATTAATTAAAAGTAAATTATATAATTTAAAAAACTATTAATATAATATTATATTATTTTTAAAAAAAATTACTTTTCTTAATAATAGTTTATTTAATAATATATATATAATAAACTAGAAATATAAATTAAATATTTAATATTAATATTATAATAATAAAAAAGTAGATATTTGAATTATAATATAATTAATATTTAATTAATATTTTTAATATATTATATAGTATTTTAAAATAAAGAAATTAAAATTATTAAAACTATTTAATATTTTCTAAATAATAAGTTTAATTCTTTATATACTTTTAATAAAATAATAGTAAAAATAATTAATACTTTTTAATATACTTTTAATATTATTAAAAGATTATAAACTATTTATAAAATAGTTTATAAAATAAAATATATAATTTATAATAATAATTAAAAATATTTATTATAATAATAATAAATAAAATAAAATAATAAAGTATATAATTTTAAATTTAAAAGTGAAATAAAGTAAAATATTATTTAATTTAATAAATATTTTTCTTAATATTAAAATTAAATAAATAACTTTAATTATTTTATAATTCTTGAATATTTAAAAAAACTTTCTTTAAATAATTTCTTTTATATTTAAAAATTGAAATTTTTAAAAGTTTATTTTTATATTTAATAATTAGTTTCTAAATATTATTAAATAGTTTTATTAAATATTATATTTATATATTATTTTTATTAAAAACTTTATTAAATATTTAATATAATTCTTTTTTCTATATTTTATAACTCTTTTATTTAAAATATATTTAAATTTATATAATTTCTATTCTTTATTATTTTTCAAGTTATTTATTAATTTAATATAATTAAAATATAAATAATTAAATAAATTGATTTTTAATAAAGTTAGATATTAGTATAATTAGAGTACTAGTATAACTAAGATATAGTTTAAATAATTAAATATAACTAAAGTACTAATATAACTAAGTATTTATTAAATAGAAATAGATAAATAGAAGAATCTTAACTCTTTATAATATTATCTTTCTAATTTACTTATAATAATTAGTAGTAATATATAATAAAATAATAGAAATTTTCTTTCTAATTATTCTCTTTTATAAAAGAAACTAGATATAGTTAAGACTTCGAATTAATTTCAAATACTATTTTAATACTATTAGTATATTAATTTAATACTATTAATATATTAATCAAATTTTAATAGAATTATTTAAGAAAATAATATTTTATTTAATATATAAAAATTAAAAATATTTATATTATAGAATATATTTATTCTAGAGTAATAAAATTAAATAAATTATATTATAAACTATATCTACTTTAGTAAATCTAATAATTTTAAATAAGATATTATAAAAATAAACTATTTAACTAATTGATCTTAAATAAAATAATTATTATTTTAATAATTATTATAACTCTTTTTTAAATTTACTTTTAATATAATAAATTTATTTTCTATATTACTTTTATAACTAAGAATTTATTATTATTATCTTCTAAAACTTAGTTCTATTTTCTTTATAATAATAAATTAATACTTATTAAAAAGAGTTTAAGAATTTTAAGTTTTTATTAACTCTAAATATTTATTTACTAGAATTATAAACTAGAAAGTATAGAAAGTAATTAAATATTTAATTAAAATAAAAGTAATATTTATTTTTAATTAGGATCTTAAATTAGATTTTAATAATATAAAATAATAAGAGAATAAATTTACTAGATCTATCTATTATATCTATATAATAAGTATTATTATAACTAAAGACTTTTTATAATAATAGATAATAAATAAAGTTGAAGTAAAAAGAGTAATAAATAAGTTTAATATAAATTTATACTTTTTGAAAAAATATATATCTATTTTAATAAATTATATTAATTATTTAAGAAAGAATTATAATAAATTATCTTTATATTTATCAATACTACTTTTAATAAAAAAGATTATATTAATAGAACTAATTTTATTTATAAAAGAAATATTATAAAATAATAATCTAAATATAATAGTAAATCTAAATAATAATAAAAATATAATTAAGAATATAAATAAAAGGAATTAATCTTCTTATTATCTAAAGAAAAATAATATAGTATATATTATAAAACTTATAATATAATAATTATAAAGATAATAATATAATTCACTTATAAATACTTTATATTTAGATATAATATTAATAATAGTAATTTTCTAAAGTAATCTAAAAACAAATAATATAAGATATTTTAATTTATAAATAAATAACTCTAAAGATATAAAGATAATAATATTAAATAAAAGTAATATATATACTAATATATTTATATTTATAGTTTAACTATAATATCTAATATATATAAAGTATAAAATAATAGTATAAAAAGTATTCTCTAGTTATTTTAAAGAAGAAACTTATATATAAATATTTATAAAATTAATTAATATAGAATAGAAATTATATATTATAATTAAAGTAAAGACCTTATATAAATTTATAAAGAATTACTTTAAAATCTATTTAAATATAGTATTTACAAATTTAGTATTACTAAAATATACTATTAAAAATATATATAATAAGAAGTTAATAAAAAGCTTTACTAATATAATATTATATAATATTAAAATAACTAATCTTATTAATAAGTATAATTAACTTATAATAGTATAAAATAAACTATTATCAGATTTTCAACTTTATATTATATATTTATAACTAACAACTATATTAATTTAATTTATAAAAAATATAAATAATAAAGTATTTATCTTTTAACTTCTAGTAAACTATATTCTAAAATAGAATTAGAGGTACTTATAATAATAGAATTATTAATAATATTAACTAAGCTATTCTTAATAATAAAGTTAATAATTATAATAATATTAAACTTTATTTTAATAATCAAGATATTAAAGAATAGAACTTTAAAAGTATATTTAGAAAGAAATATTAAATATACTAAAAGTAATTAAAACAAGATAAAAAACTAATTAATATAATTTATACTAATTTATATAAAAAGAAAGAAATAGAATATAATTGAAAAATAATTATTATCTTTATTAATAGAAAGTATATAATATAATAGTTATTAAAAAAATAATATTAATAGATAATAATTATTAAGTAATAAACAAAGATATAAAATAAAAATATAATACTTTAAACTATAATAAATATAATTCTTTTAATAACTTTAATAACTATAATTCTAAAGACTTTATTAATAAACTATTAATTAATTTTATAATATTTATAACTAGAAGTTATTCTAAATAAATACTTATTAATAAATATAAATATTATAAATATAAGAAGATATTCTTATTAAAAAATAGCTTTTTTCAATATTTAATAGATATATATCTAAGAATCTTAATAGATATATTTAAGATTAATAATATTATAAAGTTATTTATAATTAATAATTATAAATATATAATTAAAATAATAAAAAAATAATATTAGAAATACTACTATATAAACTATAATATATAGATTTAATAGTAAATATAATAATATAAATTAATATAAGATTTAGATTTTATAAATAGTATTATATAATAATATATACTTACTTTAATATTAATATTATTAATTTATCAAAGATTTATCTAGATTCTAGATTATAACTTATAATAATAAATAAAAAATAGATATTAGAATATAATCTAATAATATATATATATATAAGAGTAATTTTAATTAAAGTAAAAGATATTAAAAGTATTAAAATATAGTTATTATAATATATTATAAGTACTTTTATAATATTAAAAATAAAAAAAAAATAATTTATAATTATTAGATTTTAATAAGAAATTTATTTAATTAATATAATATTATTAATAAAAATAATTATTAAGAATAATATATTAGTAATAAAAAATATTAATATTATTATATTAAGAAAATTAGTATATATTAATAATTATAAAATAGATATTAATATCAAGATTATAATAAAAGATAATAAATTAAGAATAATTAAAATCTTTAAAATAATATAGATTAAGTTAAAATAAATAAAGTTAATCTAAATATTCTATATATTAATAAAAGTAAAAAGAATTATACTATTTAAACTAAAAGTATTATTATTATTACTTTTCATTTATATTACTAATATAAAACTAATATAAATAATTATTAAGAATAATATATTATATTAAGTATATTTTAGTAAAGATATAATTATTAGTTGGATATCTAAGTTCGATTTTAATAAAGTATATTATATAATAAATAATATAGTAGAAATTATAGAGTTAATAATATAAATATTATTATAACTAAAATAAAAGAGTTTAATAATATCTTTATTATTAGAAATATAATATAAAAGTAATATTATTATATATAATAATCTAATAGTAATTAAACGATTTTAATAACTATTAAATACTTTCTTAATATTATTATAAAATAATATTAGCTTTATAAAGATATTATTAGAATATTAGATAATAATTAAGTTATACTTCGATTAAATAGATAAATTAAATAGTTATACTAAATATTACTTATTATTATAAAAAGATAAAAAGATAATTAAAAAGATATTTATAAAACTAAAAGATTAAAAAAGATTAGAGAGAATAATTAAACTTATACTATTCGCCTTTTTTATATTTATAATATAAAGAAAACTATTATAAAGAGAATTTAAATTAAGAGTTATAATAGATATTTAGAGATTAAATTAGATTATAATATTAGATATATACTTAATACTTTTATAAATAAAGATATTATAAATAATATAAAGATATAAATATATTATAATAATAGATTATATAACTTTCTTTTTTTAATAGTATATTTATTTAATATTAAGATATTACTTTATAATTATAATATATTTAAACTAGTATACTTTTAATTATATATTTATAAGTTTTAGAAATACTTTAATATATATAATATTAAATAGATATTATTTTAAATAACTTTAAAATATTTATTTAAATCTATATTAATAATATTATTATTACTAATAAAACTTTAAAGAACTATTTAAATTATATTAAATAAATTCTATTAAGATTTATAGAATATAATATTATAATTAAAAGAATAAAATATTTCTTTAAATACTTATTAGTAATAGTTCTAAATTATAAAGTAAATAGTTTAAAGATATTAATTATAAAGGAATATTTAATAATTATTAATAAGATAGTTTTTCTAAAAAACTTATTAGATCTTAAATAATTCTTTGAAATTATAAATTATTTTAAATAATTTGTTAAAGATTATATAAATATTATTAAACTTTTATAGAAATAGAAGATAATATTATTAAAAATAATATTATTTAATAAGAAAATTAAAAAGAACTTTATATTTAAAATATAAATTAATATACTTTTAATAGTTAAATTAATAACTTTTATTTAGATTAAAAAGATTCTATTAAAATAATAAGTTCTAATATATTATAATCTAAACTAAACTCTTTTTATTAATTTCAATATCTTGAAAGTATAAAGTATAAATATAATAATATATTATATAAAAGAGAATATAATATTAAAGAAGTAACTAATATATATATTAATATAACTAATTATATTTTTATTTAGATAATTATAAAATATAAAAATAAGATATTAACTCTTTAAACTAGAGATAATAAAACTAATATAGAATATTAAGAAGATATTAATAATAGTTTTAAATAATAAGAAACTATTAATTATTATCTTTATAAACTATAGTTTATTAATTAATATCTTATATAAAAGCAATATTATATTTATAATATTAATAATAAGATAAAATTTAAAATTAGTCTTAATAATATAATTCTTATTAAAATACCTGATTATAATAAAATATAAAACTAATAAAGAAAATATAATATTAGATATATTATCTTAATTATTATATAAAAATAATATTAAGGATTTAAATAAAAAGAAAAAAGAAGAACTAAAGTTATTCTTTATAAAAATAACTTTATAATCACTTTATATATTTATAATAACTTTTATAGAAATAATAAATAAGTTTTAAATATAATTTATTAATAAATATAAATTTAATTAAAGATAAAGAAAAGTTATTATAATAATAAAAAATAATATAAAGTTAAAAGAAAATATAATAATACTACTTTTCAAGATTTATAATAACTTATTATATTATATAAACTAAAGTAATAATTATACTTATCTATATATACTAGAGAGTATAATTAAGAATATCTTTAATTTATTATATAAAAATAAATATTCTAGATATATAAAGTTTAGAGATTTAATTAATAGAAACTTATATATTATAAATATAAATAAAATAGTATATATATACTTTAAATATTACTCTGAATATTAATAATACTAAATAAAATACTATAAATTATATAAAGTACTATAACTAATATTTATATTATTAATATCTTTTTATATAATCTTAATTAACTTTATTCTAACTTTACTAATTATAACAAATAGAAATAATATAATTATATTAGTAATAAATAAATTAATTAAGAAAATAAACTTATTATTAAAGAAAGATATATAGATAATTAAAAACTAAAATATTATATTAATATCGAGACTATTAAATCTCAATTAAAAACTATTTAAAATTATTATTAATAATAAGAACTTTAAATTCCTTTTAGATATATAAAAAATAATCTTTAAAATATTAAAGATAAAATTACTATATTTAATAATATATTATATATAAATAAATAAGTAGTTAGAGATTATAAACTAAATAGTAAAAATTATATTATAATATTATTTTATTAAATTAGAAAATTAGAATTAATAACTAATAATATTACTTAGATTATAATTTACTTTTAATAATTCCTTATTAATATTATTAGATAAATTACTAAATAAAAACTTATATAAATTTATATTAAATAATATTATATAACTTATTAATATAAAGACGAAAAGGTTATATAATATATTATTTTAAATTGAAATTAAAGATATTATTATTTTTATAATTATTAAAGCTAAAAAAGTATATAATAAAAAATATATTTAAATATTCTTTAAAATAAGAAACTAAGTCTTTTTAAAAGTTAATAAAGAATATAATATATTTATTATTAAAAATAAAAAGATAAATAGATAAAAGATTAATTTATTCAAAGTTATTAAATATATAAGTTAATTAGTATATAAACTAGACTTATTTAAATACTAATAAATCTATTTAATAATATTAATAGTCTATTTAGAACTAGTATTAAAAGAGATAAATTTGTTTAATTATCTATATCTTTCAAACTTAAAAGTAATTATAATAAAGAATTATAAAGAATATAAAGTAGAAAGAATATTATAAAAACAAATAATATTAATAAGACTTATTAGATATTTAATAAAATAAAAAAGATATAAACTAGAATTCAACTAATAGATCTTATTAAAAAATATAGAAAATAATAAAAAGATTATCAAAGAATTTAAAAAAAAAGTAAAGTTAGAAATAATAATACTAGTATTATTATAATAATATTATTACTGAAAATTATAATAATTATAAAATAGTAGAATAGTATTATTAATATTATTTATAAATATAGAATATAATCTTTTATTTTTTTAATATAGATAATCTTATATTATATAAAATATAATATTTTTATATAATCTAGTATTTTTATATAATAATAATAATATAATAATAAATAAAAACTAGGTTTTCTTAATATTTAATAATAATAATAATATTTATTTTATATTATTTATAAAGATTATATTAATAATAGTAAATATATTAATATATAAATTTAAATATATTATTATTATAATAAGTAGCTTAATATATAAAATAAATATAATTAATTTAATAAAGATAATACTAAAAAGATATAACTTTACTAAATATCAAGGAATAATATAGTAAATAAATTATAATATAAAAAGAGTAAATAATATCTAGAATTAAATTATAAATAATATAATCTTTATATATATAAGAGAATAATAAAAACTTATATATAATAATTAGATATTTAATAATAGAGATAAAGATATTATAGAATCTGAGAATTAATAATAATATAATTTATTAATTATACTAATACTTATATCTAAATATTTATATAATATCAATAGAATAAATAAAGTACTAATAAATATTTATTTATTAGTTTTAGTTATTATTATAATACTAAATATACTAGTAATAATATTTATAAGATATTAAATATTTTCAAGAACTTTCAATTTTAATAATATACTATTTATTAATATCAACTAATTTAATATATTAGTTTTTATAATTAAAGAAATATTAATTATAATAAAAACTAGATAATTAAGAGAATAATAATTTATTCTAAATAGTAATTTTAATTACTAGATAAAAGATATTCTAATTAAAGAATTTATATTTAGAGTTATAATTATTAGTAGATATAATAATTAAATACTTGAGATATTATATAACTTTTTATAATATATATAAAGAATCGACTTATCTCTAAATAAATTAATTTATAAGTAAAATAATAAAGTTATTATAAGATAAAAAGAAAAAAGAAATAATCTTTTTACTAAAACTTTAAATAAAAAAGAACTAATAAACCTAAGTATCTTTAAGAAATTATTTAAAAATAAAGAAAAGAGTATAAACTAAATTTCAATAAATACTATATATATTCTAATATCTAATAAGATCGAATTACTATAACTTTTTATAGAAATTCTGAAAGTAAAAATAATAATTATTATAAATATTATATTAATAGTAATTTTATTTAAATAATATATAATAATATAAAAAATAATAATTAATATAACTAACTTATAAACTACTATAATAAGTTATATAATAAGTTTACAAAGTTTTATAAGTAATAAAGTATTATTTATTAATAATTAATTTAAGGAAATATATATTAAACTTATAAATATATTATAAATAAAAAAATAAAGAATATATTATAAATATAGCTATAAAGTAATAAATTAATAATAAAATAGAAATAAATAGTATTTTAAAAAATATTAATATTAATTACTTAAAAATTATTAAGTTAATAAGATCTAGAATTAAGTTAAATATAATCTTTAATTAAAAAGTTAAGTTTCAAGATAAAAATAAAGAGGCTATTATAGATATATTATAAGAATATAAGAGAGATATAAAGGATAACCTTTAAATAATATTATAATAAAGATATTACTAGTTTTTAGAAAGAGTAATTAATATAACTAAAGTATTAGTATAACTAAAATATAATTTAAATAGTTAAATATAACTAGAATATTAATATAATTAAGTATTTATTAAATAGAAATAAATAAATAAAAGAATCTCAACTTTTTATAATATTATCTTTCTAACCTACTTATAATAAATATAAATAAATTATTAAGATAATATTATAAATTTTTTAATAAAGAAATAGATTTATTTTATATATTAGATTATTAATATATTATAGAATTTTAAATAATCTAGTTTATTATTTTAATAGTTTTTTATTTAATTTCTTTAATAGATTATAATTATAATAAAGTTTTAAATATATATAATCTTTAATATTTATTATTAAAAAGTAATAATAATAATTATAATTTTTTTAATAATATTTTTAATAAAGTTTAATATAATTTTTATATTTCTTTAATATAAATTCTATAATATATTAAATATTTTAAATATAGAATTTATTATAAAGATTATATTAAATATAAAGTTTAATTTAAAATTTATAAAAGATTTATTTAAAAAAATATTAATAGTTTTATAATATATATTATTTAATAAGATTTCTAAAAATAATAATATTATAAACTAATTATTATTTAAATTATAAAAGAAGAAATATTATATTATAATCTTTATTATCTAATTTTTCAATTTAAATTAATTATTTATTTAAAGATATTAAATAATAAATATAAATAATTAAGTTTATAATCTTTTTTATAAAAAATATTATATCTTATTAATAAATTTCAAATTTTAATTAAAGATAATAATTTTAAAAATTCTTTAATTAAAAAAAAATAAAGTATAAAAAAGTATTTTAATTTAAGTTTTTATATTATATATTATATATTTTAATAATAAGATTATTTTCTTAGAAAACTTATTAATAACTATTATTAATAAATTAAATATTTTTATATTATTTAATTTTTAAAAGTTTATTACTTTGAATTTAAAAAAGTTTATTATAAAATATATTATAATTATATAAAATAATATAAAGATTATATAAATTAATTATATATAACTATTTAACTTATTATAAAAAATAATATTAATATTATAATTTAAATAACATTTAATATAATTTTTTAATTACTTTATTAAATAGAAAATATAAAAGTTATATAATTTATATATTATATATTTTAATTTTAAATAATTTTTCTTATTATATATTTCTTTGAAAATATCTTTTAATATTAATTTTAAGATTATTAGTTTTATAATATTTATTATAAAGTTATATTAAAGAAATTTATTTTTAATTTAAAAAAGTATATTAAATTTTATTAATATATTATTAAAAAAGTTTTTTAATTTAATATTTATATATCTTAGAATATATTAAAAGTAAGAATCTTTTTAATATTTAAATATAAATACTTTCTTTATTTTATTAAAAATAAATATCTTTATTATTAATTATATATTATTTAATTTGTTATTTTTAGAAATATCTTTTAATATATCTTTAAATAAATAAGATAATATATTAATAATAATATTCTTTTTTTATAATAATATAATATATTTTAAAATTATATTAAAAAAATATTAAAATATTATAATTAATTATATATTGATATAGTTTAAATTTAATATATTTAATAAACTATTTTTATAAATATCTTTTATTATTATATAATTTTTAAAAATAATAATTTAATAATATAAAGATTATATTATTATTCTAAAGTATTTATATATATATAAAAGATATATTATTTTAAACTTTATTAAATAATAATTTTATTTTATTAGTTTTAAAAATTTATTTAAAAAGAATATTAGTTATATTAATAATATTAATAAAAATTTAAAAAAATCTTTAAATAAAATATCTTTTTTAATATAAAATATTATAATATTAAATTCTTATTTCTTTATATTATTAATTTTTATAAATAGTTTATAATCTAAATTAAAATATATAAAGAATTTTTCTAATAAAAAATATATTTTAATTAATTTAAATATTTTTAACTTTTCTAAAATAAATATTTAAAATATTTATATATAAAAGCTTTTTCTTTTTTAATTTATTATATTTTTATTTTTAATTATTATTAATAATATAGTTTTATAATATTATAAAAGTTCTATTAATTTTATATAATATAAAATATTTTAATTATTATAAAGTTAATAAAAATTATATACTTTTAATTATTATAATCTATTTAATAATTATAAATATTTTAAAACTATTTATTTAATAATTTAATAAATAATTTCTTAATTAATAAAGTTAAATTTATATTTTAAAAGAGAATAAAAATTTATTATAAATAATAAAAATAATTATTAGTTAATTTAAAAAAAATATTATATTATTAATAAATATATATATAAATTCTTTAAAGTTTTTTAACTTTATATTTAATATTTATTAAATATATATAAATGAATCTTTAAAACTTATAAAAATAATTTCAAATCTTTTTTACTTTTTATAATTAATAATAATAAATTTCTTTTTATTTAATTTAATAATAAGAAATTAATAAAAAAATACTAATATATTTATTATTATAATAAATATAATATTTTATAATATTTTAATAATATTTATTTAAAAAAGTATTAAATATATATTATATAATATAACTTTATTAATAAAATATATATTAATAATAATTCTTTCTTTTTATTTATTCTTAATATTTTATTATATTATATATAATAAAACTATTAATTTAGAATATTAAATAACTTTAAAATTAATAATTAAAAAACTAAAAAGATTATAAAAATCTAAAAGTTTATATATAAAAAGTTATTATATAGAATAAATAATTAAGTTATATATATATTAATATATATATATAGTCTAGTTTCTAAATCTAATCTATATATAATTAGTTTATATAATATTATAATAATTCGATCTAAATTATTATATTATTCTTTTTTTCTAAAAAGCTCGCTTTTAAATATTCTTATAGTTTATTTAATATTATAATTATATATTTTTAAAGTTACTTTCTTTTAAATAAATATATAAATAAATATTTATATCTTTTTTATTATAAAGTCTAAAAAGTATTTTTTATTAATTATAATTATTAAATAATCTCTTTTAATATAGTTATAATTATCTTCTTTAAATTTCTATAAATATATTTATTTTAAAAATCATATTAAAAGACTAAATACTTTTAAATTAATATAATAGAAGTTATAAAGAAGTATTAAAGATATTTTAAAATTTAATATTTTATACTATACTAAGTTTATATTATAACCTTTTTATTAAATATAATATTTTAATAACCTTTATTTTAAATAATAAATTAATATTTATTTCACTTTATATTTATTTTTTTCTATTATATTAATTAATAAAGATAGTTTATTATATTAATTTAATAATAAATTATTAATTATCTTCTTTAATTTATTAATTAAAAATATATTATAAATATATATAATACTAAAAAGATCTAAATAATAAAAGTAACTAATTTATTTTAAAATCTTAAAATATCTATTTATTAAATAGTCTAGCTTCTTTAAAGATTACTAAGTAAATAGATATTATATATCTAATTAAATATAATTATTAACTTGAAAATCTTCTAGTTAATAATATTTATTAATTTAATAAATTATATACTTTTAAATAGTTTAGATAATTAAATAGATATATTTTAATGTTTTATAGTTATAATAGATATAAGTATATATATTCTAGATATTAAAATTATTAATAAATAGATATTTAATTTACTTTTAATTTTATATAATTCTAGAAATATATTTATAAAATATTTTAAAAAAAGATAAATTATTAAAAGAAAAATATAATAATATTAATTATATATAATCTATTATAAGTAAGAATTCAAATTAATTATTTTAATAATAATTTATAAAAGATTATAATTACTTTTATAAATACTAGTTATAAATTTCTATTTATTTATTAATTTAAAAATAGTTTGTAATTAATGATTAGATTTTAGTTCTTAAAATATTATTAAATTTTATCTAAAATAAAGATATAAATTATAAATTATAATTAGAAAATATAATAATTAATAAGTTATAATACTAATAAATATATATAATATATAATTTAGTTTATTTTTAAATTATTATAATTTTATAATATAAAATTATAATTATTTATTTAAATAAATAATTAATAATTATAAATATATTAATATATTTATATTTATCTTTATTAAAATTATAATAATCTATAATAATATATTCTTATATATATATAGAAATTAGTAATAAATATAATAAACTAGAAATCTTATTTTTTAGAATAAAACTATAATAATATATATAATAATTTTAAATATAAATTATAATATTATTTTTTATTAAATATTAATAATAGTACTTTTTAAATAATATATAAATCTTCTATATATTTAAATAAATTATAGTAACTAAATTATATATTTTATAAATTAAAAGAGTTTTTAAATACTTAATATCTAATATTATAAAATAATCTTTATATAATAATAAATCTTTTTTAACTTCTAGTTTTAATATAAAATCTAGTTTATAATAATTAGATATAATTCTTAAAGTATTAAAAGATTTATATTTTTAATTAATTTATAAAACTTATAAAACTAGATTTATTAAATTTATTAAAAATAATATTATATTAACTTTTTATATAAAAGATTTAAAATAAAAATATAATTAAGAAGTTATAATCTAAAGATCTAATTAAACTTCTTTAAATAATTATTATATATATTATTTCTTTTTTAATTTATTTTAAAAGTCTATTTTATTAACTTTATAAATTAATATATTAATTAAAAGGTTATCTTTATTTAATTAATATATAATAAAGAAATAATAGTTAGTTAAAAATTCAATTTATTAAATTTATTAAATATTAAAAGTTTTAGTTATTATAAAGTATTTTAATACTTTATAATTAATATAGATTTAAATTTAATATAGAGTATTAATTAGTTTTATATATTAATATAAAAATAACTTTATAATTATAAATATTTCTTTATTATAAATCTTATAATTAAGTTTAATTAATTATATTATCTTTAAGAAATAAACTATTAAAAGCTAATTATTATTATATTTCTATAATAATATATTAATAATAACTCTATTAGAAATATTAATTTTAAATATATAAAAGAGATTATAATTATAATATTATAAAAGTAATATAAAGATAAAAACTTCTTTAAAAATATTAAATAATTATTAGTAATTAATATTGTAATTAAACTAAATTAAAATCTTAATTAAATTAATTAATAGTTTAGTAATAATATTAAAATTATAAATAAAATATTTATAGAAGTTATAAAAACTTAGAAATAATTAAATATCTTTAAATATAATTAAATATATTTATTTTTAAATTATAATTACTTTTTTGAAATCAATTTTAATATTATTAATTAATATTATAAAGTTAAGATACTTTATATATTTAATATTAAATTTATACTTTTTAAAATTAATTTATAAATTTATATTTTCAAGTCTTTAAAGTATTTAAATAATATAAGTTATATAATCTAATTTATTTTCAAAATAAATAAAAATAGTATTAAAGTAAATAATATAAAAAATATCAAGAAAATTAAATAATATATTATTTATATAATACTAATATATTATTAAACTATTAGTTAATTTAAAAAATATAACTTTATATTTATATATACTATATTAAATATAGAAAGTAATATACTTTTTAAAAATTAAATTTATATAAATATAATAAAATATTTAATAAATATTTAGTTTAATAAAGATTTTAACTTTTAAAAACCTAGTTAAATCTTATTAATAAATAATAATAGATATTAATCTTTATAAATAAAAGTATTTAGAGTTTAAAAATTAATATATAAATAAAGAGAATTATTAAGTTTCTTTATAAATAAAATAAAGGTTATAAAGAAAGTTTAATTTAATTTAATAAAACTCTTTAGTAGATTATTTATAATATATTCTTTAATTACTTCTAACTTTTTTAATAATATTTTATAAAGTAAACTATATTTAAAAACTTTTTCTTTATTATTCTTTAATTAGATTTTATAGTTATATAAATAATAAAGAGATAAAATATTAAATTTTATTTTAAAAAATATATAAATATAAATAATATATTTAATTAGTATAAATAATTTAATATTTTTAATATTTATAAAGAAATATATAATATTAATTTAATTTATCAAAGTTAATAATTTTATAATTAAGTTAATTATATTTTATTTAATAGTTTACTAGTTTTTTTACTAATTAATTAAAGTATTAATCTTTTATAAAGTAATTATAAAAAGTTTATTATTATTATTCTTTTTATAAATATAATTTAAAATTATAATAGATATTATATATATTTTAATTATATTTAATTTATATTCTAATTTAAAGATTTATAAAAGTTTTAAATATCTTTTAAATATAATATTAGATTTAAAAGTTATTAATTTAATTTATTTTAATTCTCTTTTTATAATAGTAATTATATTCTTAATATATTATTTATAAAATATAAACTTAATAATTAATATAATTATATAATTATTCTTTATTATATTAACTTTTTTAATAAAATAAATAAAATAAATACTTAAAGTTTTATAATTTTTTTAATATTTATAGAATAATTTTTTAATAATATAATATATATTTTTAATAGAAAACAAAAGTTTTATTTTAATAATATCTTTATATAAATTTAAGATTTCTTTTTTATATTTAATCAACTTTTTATTTTTTTGATTAAATTTAAGATTATAATATAATATATTAGTTATATAAATTATATTTATTATTTTAAGTCTAAATAAATATATTTTAATTTTATAATTATATATATAAATTTATAATAAAGGAAAGTCTTTTAATTATATAAATTACTAATATATATAATCGATTAATATATAGTTTTTAATTAATTATTTATATTTTAAAATAATTATATAAACTTTTAAATAAATAATTAGAAAGAGAATAAATAATTAGATATAATTATTAATTATAAAATTAAAAAGAGTATAATAAATTATTAAAAAACTATTTTAACTATTATATTCTTTAATTTATAAAAGTATTTTCAACTATTTAATTATAAGTTTAAGATTATAATAAAGTTATTTAAAGAAAGAAATATTAATAAATATAAACTTATTAATTTCAAAGTTAATAAGAACTTTAATTTAATAAAAGATATTATTTTTTACTAATTTATAAAATAAACTTATATAATTATTTTCTATTAGTTTAATTAGATTTAAATATCTTATATCTTTTAATCTATTTAAAAAGAAATTCTTTTTTAAATAATATTTTTTATTTAATTTATTTCTAACTATTTAATATAAATTATAGTTTTAATCTAGATTATAATTAATATATTATCCTTTTTTTAAATATTCTTTATTATATCTTTATAACTCTTATATTTAATTTTATCTATAATATAATATAAAGTCTAAATTTAAATATTTTTAATAAAGAAAAAAGAACTTTTAATATAATTATTTAATTAAATTAGTAATATAGTTTATTAATATAAAAGAGAGAAATATTTAGATATAATTATTAAAAAAGTAATTTAGATTATTATAAATTAATTAATTATAATTAATTGAGTTTAAATTATATTATAACTTTAGATATATATTATAATTTAATTATAATAATTTATAATTATAATAACTACTTTAGTTAAAACTATTTATATTTATTTAACTATTTTATAAATTATATTAATAGAATTAAAGTAATAAAAGATTATAATATTTTTATAATAACTTTTACTTTTATATAGACTTATAATAAAATATTCTTTATAATTATTATTAAGTTTAAAGCTAAAATTATTATACTTTTATTTTTTATTAATAATACTAATAATATTAACTAGTATTTTAAACTTTTAATAAAAGGGTTTAAAAGAGATATTATTAATTTAAATTAATAGTTAATAAATATTTTAAATATATTATTCTTTAATTATATTAATTAAGAAAAAAGTAATTTTATTAATTAAATATATAGATATTATACTTTTTTAGAAATATAATCTTTTATTAAACTTATAAACTAAATCTTTTATTTAATTAAATATATATTAGTATTTAATATTATTATTAATAAAATTATATTTATATTATTTTAATAAATTAATAAAGAACTTTTTCTAAATTTAAATTAAAAGTTTTCTTTTATTTAAAAACTTTATAACTAAATTAAAAACTTTAGTTAATATATAAATTAATATAATTAAAATATTTAAATTATAATATTATAAGTTATATAAAAGTTATAAAGATTTTAAAGATTATAAATTATAAGTTATATTATTATAAAATATTTATTTTTAACTTAGTTAAGAAAAAAATAAATTATATTTAATAATTAAAAGTAATAATAATTATTATATAAACTAATTTACTAATATATTATACTTTTTATTTTATACTTCGATTTATAATATAAATCAAGTTTATATCTTAATTATTTAAATTATTAAATCGATTATTAAATTAATTAATAATATTAATAAAAAGACTTTTTTAATAAAAAACTAGATTCTTTCTATTACTTTCTCTTTATCTTTACTTTAATATTATTAGTTTTAGTTACTAATATTAATATTTTAATTAAATTAAAATATAGAAATAATAGATATTAAATAATATTAAATAATAAAAATTAATTAAATAAAAGAAAAGATAATTTAATAATTTAAATTTAAAAGAGATTTATCTTCTATTATTATTAATAAAGATAATAATTAATTAACTTTAAAAATATTTTAAATATTAATTTAAAAGTTAAAGATTATAATATTTTTTATAATATTATAAGATAATAAATTTATAAACTTAATTATAATAAAAAGACTTTATTAACTTTTATTAAAAGATTAAAGTAATATTCTTTATATTATTATAATATTTATAAATAAAAAATATAATAAAAAGGAATTACTATTTATTAATAAATTAAAATAGATTTATTTTTATTATTTAGAGAATTATTAAAAAGATTTAAAAATAAAAAAGGATTTATAATAATATTATTTAGATAGTTATTAATATAATTAAAAAGATTATTAAATTGTTAATAATATAATAAAATCATTAATTTAAAATATTAAATAACTTTAAAATTAATAATTAAAGAATTAAAAAGATTATAAGAATTTAAAAACTTATATATAAAAAGTTATTATATAAAATAAATAATTAAGTTATATATATACTAATATATATATTTAATTTATATATAGTTAATTTATATTATAATGAAACTATTAATTTAAGATATTAAATAACTTTAGAATTAATAATTAAAGAATTAAGAAAATTATAAGAATTTAAAAGTTTATATATAAGAAGTTATTTTATAAAATAAATAATTAAGTTATATATATATTAATATATATATATAATCTAGTTTCTAGATCTAATCTATATATAATTAGTTTATATAATATTATAATAATTTAGTCTAAATTA